>QMIH01001323.1:13630-51388 GCA_003987875.1 Clarias batrachus | reverse complement strand
TATTATTATTATTTAGCTAGGGTGAGCTATCTTGGTTTATACCAACAGATTCATTCAATGTATTTAATCACATAGGATTACTAGTTATAATATCAGGACAAGAAGCTAGCTTAGACATCAAAATGAGCAACAAACCCCCAAAACAGACAGACAGACAAACAAACAAATAAAAAAAACAACAACAACAAAATCTAGCTAACAAGCCACCCCAGATGGTCTGTTAAAACAGTTCACTGCGGAACCGGACACAAATTGTCTTTAACACTATAAAAAACATTAGGAGTGTCTTAAAAAGTTTGGGGAAATAAAAGTGTGGAATGTAAATGTGATGCTCTACCCTTGTGTTCTAACTGATGTATTACACCATTAACCATGGCCTTTAATTTTCGATCAAATAACAATTAGAAAATTAATTTCCCACTGAGTAACATGAAACTGTAGCATTACAGTATAACTAAAGGCAGTCACAGAGACCTTGTGACTTTACTATTGAATCCCTGTTACCATGTTCACACATATATACAATCATCAGCTTTACTTTCATCTTAATTAGTGATTTCCAGATCAGTGTTGTTTTGTGTGATCTGTTCATTTGTGCAACATCAAATACTAATTTTACATCACACAATGGCTTTGTATGTTGTTACTGAAACATTTTATGGGTATTAGAGCTAGGACTAGTCAAGGACTAATAACAAATACTATTATCATTACTGATGCATTTTTAATATCTAATCACTGTACATTGAAACATAAAACTATGTGTTCACCCCAAATGTCTTGTTTTTCTTATTTTTCACTTTATTTCCGCTATTTATCTTAACTGATAATACATCTTATTAAACCACCAAGAGGGATAAACTGAACTGCAGTTAACAACTCATACACAACCATCAGCCACAATTTAAATAATAAAAAATACACATTATAAAGTATAAACTGTAGATAAATCAACTTGATTATGGGCCGCTGGTACAAGTGAAACCAACACTAAAATGGAAACAGAAACAGAGAACATGACAAAAATAAGAAAATTACTTAATCTGTTCATGACAACAGCACATTGTAGTCACACCAAACACACAAGATTCATTAATATTCAGGAAATCTAATCTACATCCTGTTAGAAACAGAAAATTCACTATTTTCTTCATTAATGTTTTTAATTTTGCTTTACTACACAACATTGTGTTTTTTGATGTTCACTCTGCTCAGTTTGTTATTGCGCTGAGTTACTAATTGGAAGGTTGTTGCAATTAGTGCAGTAATGTATATGTGCAGAATAAAGACTGAACATAAGACATAAAAAACAACAGAATGTCACACTGTAACAATCAGCAGATTGTCCTAATCACACAATAAACTCATCAGATGAACAACTTTATACCCAACACTCACTCTAATGAAGACACAAAGAGAACATTTACTCACAGAGCATCACAGCGAGACGACTGAGCTCCATCCTGTCTCTATAATGACTGACTGACTGAGCAGTGGTGTGAGTTAAAGTCTTAACAGTTCTTGCATTTTCATGAAGTCAGATCACACTACTAGGAAAGAAAGAGAGGATGAGTGTGTTGAATATTTTAACTTCTCCTTTAATTCTTAGAGTGTTTGTACATGTATCTGTACACCATTCCTCTTTTCAGAAAAGAAAATCATAGGCACTTTCGGTTTCTCTCTAACACACTTACAAAAGAGGACAGTGACAGTTTATGGTCATACTGAGCACATATTGGAGATGATAAAATATCTTCTCTTAGACATGCAGCAGTGGAGTGTGTGAGCACATTTTTATGTTTTTTGCCCCACATGTTGAGGAGAAGAGAAGGGGAGACAGGATTTAAATATTTCAATAAATTAATATTTCAATAAATTGTTCAATAGAGATTTTGTTTCCAATTTGACCTGCTGCTGATGGAGAGGTTTTCAGCTTGGCCAACTTTTGGCCTTAAAAGATTAGTGAATGTCAGTGTAATGAAATTTGCCCTCTACAGATGTGTGCAGGCCAGTTTTCTAGTTTCGCTGTCGCACCTCACGGCGACCGTATGCAGTTGCTGGCTTTGACCACTGAGTGGCGCTATATAACTATAGACCGACGCATCAGACCTTATTTCATTCTCTCAAGGATTAATGAGCCGCAGCTCCTTTAGAGCTGCACGTAGTAGCGGATAAAATCAAGTGTAACATTGTACTTAAACGAATTAATATTCACAGTACTAAAATTACTTTCTGGGTCTATTGGGGGAAACTGGACTTTAAAAAGCATCTCGCTGTGGAGTTTACTAAGGAGAGTGGCACGCGAGTGGGGTGATGTGACGTGCCCCAGAGACTTTAAAAAGGGGAATGTCGCCTTTGATCTCCGCGAGAGGACAGTGTGTGAACAAGCCTTATAAGACTCCACTTTTATTTAAGTGCACTCACCATGACTTTTTCGTTGAAACCCTTATGATTTTTAAATGATGAAAGTAAACAGGGTGCACTAACTTGAGCGCGTCAGAAAATTAACCGAATCTCTGTGTATACTTCCCTCACAGACGTGAAAAGTATATACTTATAAAAAGCGAAATGTCTGCTTTTATGTAACTTATAAATTTGTAAATTTTATGTATGTAGTGGTCTGCTTTCTGTGTGTTTTGGTGTGTGTGTGTGTGGGGGGGGGGTCAACTGAGAGGTGTCAATAGGTCTTACATATTCATGAAAAGTCGTGGATTAGAGGCTCTGCTGATAAAAGTTAGGCACATCAGTCAGTGTGGAAGAGACGGAAAGTTTCCTCACCATAACATGCCTTGCACTGTTTTTAATCACTCTATACACAACAAATGAAAATACAAATGGTCTATTTTGTTTATTTTCATTTTGTATTCAATTTTTATATTTTATTTAAAAATAAATACCCAAGAAAATTGTGTATAGAGTGATTACAACAATACAATTCATGTTATGATAAGGAAAATCTCAATGTCTTCTATTCCGGGGATTAAAAACGGTAACAATTTCAATTTTAGAATCTGGAATCCAGAAGATGAAGATTAAAAAGAGGCCTGAAGCACTGCAGGTCTTCAGAAGAGCCTCGGATCCAAGAGGGTCTTAAAGTGGGGAGGGGTGCATTTTAGTTTCTCTGAATGTGTAGGTGAGAACCGCTGATTCACACCTGGGGAGGGGTAAATTATTTGCATTTGAATGTTTGACATTGTAAAGCAGACACAGTAACCCTAAAACATGATTATCTTCATCACTACACAGTAAATCCTAATGCTCAATGTAATTAAACACACTAAGTACTGTAAACTTAAATAATTGAATGAGTAATAATTGAGTATTCGGAACGTTTTGGCATTTATGACTTTGTAGAACAGACACTTTCCAAGGTAGCTGAACAAATTTAACAAACTTAAAAATTATGATGTAACTGATTACCTCAAATATTTTTGAGTTTTGCCAACTTAATCGGGTTTACAGTGCAACAGACCCCGAGTTATACTCCTCGCTGTATTTTATAGTGGGGAGAAGCCCGGGATCATTAGCTGCGATAGCTCACCAGCCGTGCCTAATTCCATGGCCCTGCTCCTTCGCGGACCAGCAGAAGGAGAGGCCGCCTAGCTAGTGAGCGAGAAGCGATATTGATTTGGGCGCAGCCCATCACAGGCGCACGGCGTGACAACTTGTAACACAATAACAATAATATTTCGAACATTTTGCAGGCTGCCGTTTGGAGGAAACAGATAATAAAGAATAAACCAATTGTTGGGTCAAAATAACCCAACCAGGTGTTAATTTGTAAATGACTCACTAAATCTCATTTGACCCAACATGAGCAACCCAACAATGTGTTTAAAGTACCCGAAATAACCCAGAAGCTTGGTCATTAGCGCTGATAGCTCACCAGTTGTGTCTAGTTAGGTGGCCGAGCTTCTTCGCATACCTGCAGTGTGCACCTAGGCCGCCTACCTAGTGAGCTTCGGGGTGAGTGAGGAGCGATATTGATTTGGGCGCACGCCATCACAGGCGCACGCCGTGAAAAGTATACATTTACTTTGCTTAAATTTGATGCAAATAAGAATCGGCTATATGTATTACTATAATTTTAGTACTGTGATTATATTTTATAAGGTTTTGTCAGCAGTGGTACAGTGCAACGGGGGTCATTATTTATTAAAGAAAATTATGATCATAACATCGTACTGCATTTCATTCCCACACTACCGCAAAAACACAAGCGGGGCTGAATGACAACGACATCTGCTTACACAGTAGCACGTCCTGACAATGTTTTAATTTTATAGTAATTTAGTTTAATTTGTTTCGGTATTATCTACTACAGATTTAAAGAACACAACATTTAAGATGACCCAAAACCCTACACTGTAAACCCGATTAAGTTGGCAAAACGCCAAATATTTGAGGTAATCAGTTACATATTTTTTTTAAATTAATGATAGTTCTGTTTATTTAAAATTGGAAACATAAATTTTTGAGTTTGTTGAACAAATAAAAAATTATATATATATATTGAAACCCTGCACGGGAATCGAACTGGGGGTCTTCCGCATGGGAGGCGAGACACTTAACCACTACACCACAAAAGCTCTATAGAGATTATAATGGTGGAGGTTTTACTTAAGTTATTGTTACTTACATACTCGAACAATTATTTAGGTAAACAGTACTCAATATGTTTAATTACTTTGAGCATTAGGGTTTACAGTGTAGTGTACTTGTTTTAATGTTTAACTTCAATGTTTTTTTTTACTCATTACACTATTGTACAGCAAATATCAATAGCTCTGATTAAGATTTTTCATGCTTGTTGTATAAAATATACAGATGTGGAAATTACCATTACTGTAGTATTTCTTCGATACAGCATATTGTTTAGACTTTTTTATGACTTAATTATTTTTTTAAAAACCGAGATGACGGAAAATGTCACTTTGCGCCACCTGGCGGTCATTTCACACATTGCCTTGAAATGCAACTGATTTATTTTGGCTGCTGTCGTTTTGTCGTGGCGGTGAGTGCGACGGTAATAGACATTCTCCCCTTCACACATCTGTATATATATATATATATATATATATAGAGAGAGAGAGAGAGAGAGAGAGTGTATACGTGTACAGAGCATATACAACGTGCAGGGTGAGAGTGGCTACGCGAGATCAAAGAGTGTAGAGCACTTGCAGTTTCCAGCACACTTCATGAGAGCAGCCACGAAAGGAAGTCAGGGTTGTAAATAGAGGCTCTGACGATCAAACTGAATTCGAAAGTACACAACTATAGTCCAAATGAGAATAATCCTGGGGATTCAGACAGAGCCGTAGTCAAAAGCGGAAGCAGAAAATCAAAGCTGCTAGATCAGTCAGGGTACCAAACAAGTTTAATTCGAGAGACAAAAACTTAATCCTTGAGGGAAAAAAGGTTTTACAACGTGAAAAAACATATAATTTGGGCAAAAAAGGCACAAGACAATAGAGGATGCAATAACTTGGCGAGAATTGGCTGTTTGAGGGAGAGTTATATAGTGTAGAGTGGTGAATGAGGAGCAGGTGTGCTCGAGAATGAATGAGTGAGGCGGCAAAACGGAACCAGTGAAATGGAGTGTGGAAAGGGATTTCGGGTGATCATGGCTTGTTTCAAGAATTGGGCGTCACTTGGCGTACCATGACAATCTAAACATAAATATAAGTTAACAGGTGCTACAACATATTTCGCTCAAATATAAAAGTGATTTACACTATAGACACATCTCTCTCTCTCTGTCTGTAATAAAACAGGAAGTGGTAAAGTTATTTCACACCCTTGCTCTGTCAGTCACTGGAGGGACAGGATGGAGCTCAGTCCTTTCCCTGTGATACTCTGTGAGTAAATGTTCTCTTTATGTCTTCATTAGAGTGAGTGGTGGGGTATAAAGTTGTTCATCAAACAGGGTTTAAATAATCGAATGAGTGCTGTCATCTGCTGCTCAGTGACAACCTCTCATAGTTATTAAATCTGTTAAAAGAAAATGACTGGAAGGTGTTTGTACTTTCACTAGTGGACGTCATGTTTAAATGTCTAAAATGTCCTTAGCTGCTGTGGTGGAGCCTCTGGTGGTGTTTTCTGTGGATGAAACTAAATCATGGTTGCATTAACTAGACTTATTTAGAAAATGGATCATAACCTATGTTTCTATTTTGAAACCTTTATGGTCTGTGCAGGGAAATATCTCAGTACAGCAAGTTTCGTCTAATACACACCAATACCAAACTAATACAGAACACTTTTTTTATTAAGCTCACAAATCATTATTTACCGGTGTTACTATTTATCACTATTAAAAATCTAATAAAAATGTATAAACATTTCTCATTAGTGCTGAACACAATATTAGAGGTTGGAGAGTAGAAACAAGGGCATGGATGTGGTTTCCTCTTCTGCTTTTTTTGTAGAGCTGCAAACCCAGGTGTGAAGGGAGTGTGGCATGTGAAAACGAATGTGTGAAAACACTTTACCTTTTATCTATTGATGGTGGAAAAATTCAACTCCACTGATGCTCACCAAAGCTTTTTAATGTCCAAAGTTGGTCAAGCTGAATGGTTTATTACAGATAAAGTCTCCACAGCAGGGCCAGTTGGCGATAAAAAGATTAGTTAGATTTCTGAGTACAGTCTCTCTGACCACTTAATAAGGAACACTACACTATTACCTTTATAAATCCATTAGTAAAAAACAAAATCACTTCACATTTTTCATGGTAACACTCACTGCCTTAACTTAAAATAAATTAAACAGATGTGTAAAGCAATTCAGCGTAAACGGGCTGAAAGGTTATAAGAAAGCAGAAGTTGCATACAATATGTCCATCCTCTCACCGTCACTCTCTCTCTCTCTTCCAGTGTTCACAACATACAGTAAGGTCTGTAAAACACATTACTGCACTGTCAGTCAGTCAGTCAGTCAGTCAGTCAGTCAGTCATTATAGAGACAGGATGGAGCATTGCGTATAAAGTTGTTCATCTGCAGTCTGAATGTCCTGAGTGATGAGTTTATTGTGTGATTAGGACATTGTGTGTACTTCAGCATGACTGCTCAGGTGGATCAGTGGATCCATATCTGTTATGAGAAGGGTTTAGTTTGATGTGTAACTACTCTCAGTAACTATGAGAGTTCAACAGGTAAGAGTACAAGTAGAGCGAGTTTAAAACACAGGGTTTAAATAATCTAATGAGTGTAAACGAGTCTGTATTGTTGGAATCTGTAGCTGATCTCCTGTGTCCTGCTGTCATCTGCTGATTAGTGACAACATCTCATAACCATTTGATCACTAAAAGAAAATAAGTGCATGGTGTTTGTACTTTCGCCAATGGAAGTCATGAGTGTTACTAACTGAAATGTATTTGTCACCTCTAGCGGATGTGTTTCCTGTGAACAGAAAGGTTTTAATAAAACCATTAACTATGCTTACTGAGAAAACTATTTAAAGATGTACATCACCATTTTTATTATTATAGTCTGTTAAACATCTCAGTCCAGAAAGTTCACTGTAAGGACAATAGACCACACTGAAATGTCCTGAATGGAAATTCTTTATAGTTCTTCATTGCTTGACTTCATTGTCTTTAATTAACCTATGAACTGGATATACAGTACATCACCAAAGAAGAGATGTTTTTTTTATATATATATATATATATATATATATAGTTTGTGTCTTAACGCTCACAGTAGTAATTATGACACCTCATTCATTTTACAAACACGATCATAAGATGTATTCTTCAAAAGCCATTTTGTTTGAACCGTAAGGATTTCCATTTTTCTCTGTTCAACTCTGTTAGTTACTTAGCAGGGTTGGTTGTTTTGTAACAACATTTCCAGGCTACCTACTGTGCAAACAAGATTCCAAACACCATTAATGCCTAAGACTAGAAACAATTGTGAAATTAAAATGACACTTTTATCTTTGTTATCAGACAGATAGCAAAAATGTACCCTGCAACACTCCACAATGACAAAGAAAAACAATGACATCCTGCTCCTATCAGTGGTCCTTGTGAGGCTTCTACAACTTGATTGGAGTCCTATTGTGCCCAAATGACTTAATTTGACATTATTAGTAAAGGCATACACCTGTCTATATAAGGTTTCACAATCGATGTCAGAGTGAAAACAAATCCCGGAGGATTATTTGTATTATTTGTAGACCTATCAGATAGGGTTGTGTCAAAACAAAAATCTGGGGAAGTCTTGAGCATTGAAGACCTGTTTCCCCCAAACATCATTTAGCCTCATTTGATGCCAAATGTCATGTGAGTGCTGTCAGTTATATATTGGCTTAAAGTATCATCAGTCACTCATTGGCCCTTGATCACTTGTTGGCTTAGAGTGCCGTTAATCAGTCACTGGCTTAGAATGACATCAATCACTCATTGGCTTAGAAAGCCATTGATCGCACTTGATTTGTGAAGAAGAATCACAGTGATTTTCAAAACAGAGCAGAGCCACACACCATGACTCAAAAACTACAAGTCACACTGTTTATGGTGTGTATACAGTCAGTTCTGAATGCTGTAATATTGCCCTGATAGCATGTTTGTATTTAGCCTGATTACTGCACTTTCACATGACTGATCAAGACTGATCAGCAGACTGCTGAATAGAGATGATTTAGCAGCAGTGCACACCACCACATAAATAGTAAATAGATAAATGATATGTTATCAGTTGTTTTTATCACTAAAATACAAAAATATTTTCCCAGAAATGCTATGATAACTGTTGTGTTTGCATTATTTTATTGAGGTGCAGATAAAGGCCCAGGACTCATGCATAAAATGACTTACTTAACAAGTAACTTTTACCTAGTGCTTTTTAAACACATAACATGCGTACACTTTTGCTTGCCGTAGCATGTCCAAAGCTATGGACCAGGATGCTTAGATTTAACTAGCTGATATACAGTAGGAACCAATAGTACTGAAGCATACATTCATTCAGACATGTGCCTGGCTACTGACATAGAACACTTTATCCCCTTTCTTTTAAATTCAATTCAATTTTATTTTATTTGTATAGCACTTTTACCAAATGTCATTTTTGCAAAGCAACTTTACAATCAAAATAATTATTTAAGTTTGTATGAAATTTTAATTTGTATTAATCAAAAATGGTCAGATAGTCCCTGATGAGCAAGTTGAGGGCGACAGTGGCAAGGACAAACTTCCTGAGATGGCAATAGGAAGAAACCTTGAGAGGAACCAGACTCAATAGGGAACCCATCCTCATCTGGGTGAAACACAAAGCAGAAATTGATCTGCATTCATACTATGTGTGTCAGGGGCCGGCTGAGTGAGAGTGAACCCAATAGCAGAAAACAGGGACTTTTAATTTTAATTTAGAATTTTATTTACCATGCGTGATCGGTAACCAGGAATCCAACAGCGAGGGCAAACAAATCCAGAAACGTGAGTAATAATCCAATATCCAGAGAGCATGCAAGATCATACACATTAATCAGTCCGATTGTAGCAGAGGTACCNATCCAGGAAAACAGACAGGGTCGAGAACGAGACTAGACACATGAAAAACACTGGCAAAGAAAACACGAGGCACACGAGTAAGACACTGCGGCACAGAATGTTCCTTTCAGCATGTTTAAGAAGCCAAGAGCTGATTGAATAATCATGTTCAGGTGTGTGTGAGCAACAGGTGAGCTTGCCGGGAGAAAAACCTGGAGTGGAGTTTAGGTTCTGGAAGTGCTGGGTTGATCTGGCTGGCTTGTGACAATGTGTTAGGTTGCAGGCAGTTCAGTATAACAGTTTATGTCAATTGATGTTACTATGGAGTCCAGTTAGTTATTGAAGTCTCAGGTAGACTTGTAGGAAATTCCAGTTCTGAACTATCGAGCGAATGCAGCCAAGTCAAGTCCTCAGAGAAACTTCTGTTAACATCAGTTAAAGACTGAGTCTACCAGAACCACCCTTATGGTAGAGAGAAACAGTCCCCAGACACCAGACGCATCCTAAAGAGACACACGGGGCATCCATGTGACAAGATCTCCAACTAGAAGCAAGGCACCAGGATGAGTCAGATAGGTCCAAGGCAGAGGGAGTCTGGATCATTGGCAGCTCAGGAACGACATGTGTAGCTAGAGAGAGAGAGAGAAAGTGAGAGAGGGGGAGAGAACAGGAGAGGAGAGAGCAGAAGAGGATATATAACAGTTATGTATGGTCACAGTCAAATGATGTAAAGCATTAGGGTTTTGAATTTGATGCGGGCAGCTACAGGAAGCCAGTGCAGGGAGTGGAGAAGTGGGGTGGTCTGGGAGAACTTGGGAAGGTTGAAAACGAGACGTGCTGCTACATTCTGGATCAGTTGCAGAGGACAAATTGTGGACAGAGGCAGACCTGCCAGGAGTCCAGTCCAGACTACTTGCGGTAGTCCAGTCTTGAAATAACAAGGGACTGAACAAGCACCTGAGTAGCCTGTGAAGAAAGAAATGGGCGGATTCCTCTGATATTGTAAAGAAGAAATCTACAAGAGCTGGTAAGGTTAGCAATGTGTGGGGAAAATGACAGATGATTGTCCATGGTTACCCCAAGATTGCGGGCGGTAGCTGAAGGAGTGGTCTTATTGTTGGCCAGGGAAATCACAAGGTCTTGATCTGGGAATGAGTCACCAGGGATGAACAGCAGTTTGGTTTTACTCAGATACTCCGCTTCAGCTGATGAGCTGCAATCCAGGATGAGATGTTTTCCAGACATGCTGAGATCCAGGTGGAAACCTGAATATCTGAGGGAGGAAATGACAGAATAAGTTGAGTGTCATCTGCATAGCAATGATATGAAAATCCATGCGATGATATGACCTTTCCAAAAGACCAGGTATAGAGGAAGAACAGTAGAGAACTAACACATCTGCCCCACACAGACTCTCTACTGGTGTCCCACAGGGTTCAGAACAGGAGAGGACCAAGTACTGAACCCTGTGTGGGGCACATGTGGATCCCCTCCATGTCACCTCATATGACCTATCTTCTAGGTAAGAAGCAAACCATTGCCACGCTGTTCCACAGATTTGAAGGCTTGTAAGAATAGATAATAGAATCTTGTGGTTCACTGTGGCAAATGCAACCGACAGGTCCATAAGAATGAGTACAGATGACAGTTTAGCAGATCTATCAGCATGGAGCTTTTCAGTAACTGACAGAAGGGCAGTCTCAGTGAAATGTGCCACTTTGATTGGTTGGGATCATTAAGGATGTTCTGTGAGCGATAAAGAGACATTTGGTTATAAACAGTCCTTTCAAGAATTTTGGAAATAAAAGAGAGAAGCGATACCAGGCGATAGGTGTTAACTTCTGTTGGGTCCAGGCAGGGTTTCTTGAGGACTGGAATAACCCTTGACTTCTTAAAAGCAGCAGGAACATGACCAGATGATATGGAATGGTTGTTGACGGTTGTGGTGAAGGGAAGGAGGGCTCGTGAGATGGACTGGAGCATTGTGGAAGGGATTTGGTCTAATAAGCAAGTGGCAGGGCTGGATGACAAGATGCTCTGCTGAATCTCATCAGATGACAGGTTGGAGAATTCTTGGTTGAGAAGGTTGGGAAGGTTCTGAAGTTCTGGTGTAGGAGTTGGGTTGGGAGCAAAGGACTGGCAGATTGCTACAATTCTCCCATCGTAGAATGTGGAAAAGTCATCTGCAGTCAGAGAGGATGGGACAGGGGGAGTTGGTGGGTGGAGTAGTGAGGTGAAGATGTTTTATTAATAAACCCAAGTTGCCTTCCCGAACGTGCACACAACCACTCTCGCACATTCATGTTTCACTGACCCTCTCTGAATCCTTATACAAGGTATATTCGGTCTTACATGTAACACTGGAGGTGTACTAACTGGTTAGGAGTAATGAGAAAATGCCATTCAGGCAGAGATGCGTGCGGAGAAGAGACATTATAATAATATTGAGTGACATTGCCCAAGGAGTGCTACTAGCTCATTAATGAACATTTTGTATGCTGTCTCTGCAGGTGATAGCTGCTCTACATTTGTTTAGTAACAGCGAAAATACAACTTTGAAACAGTGATGATTGGGGTTTGGCACAAATAATAAATCAAACTCTGCTCTTATAGTACCACAGATCATGTAAAGATTCATACATTCCTCACTATGCAGACGCAGTGTGAAATCAATGAAAAACAAGCTGCATTTATGGAGTTATGGGCATCATCCATGACATATTAAAATAGTTGTATTTATATATTCATTTTATATATTTATATTAAAAATATATAAAAAACAGTTTTTTTCAATATTCTCGGTTATAAGCAGCACTTCATCACTTCATGAAAAGGGCATACCCTTAGGTTCCTCATCATGGGTACATGCAGCAAACTGACAGGTGATATTAATGTTTTCACAAATTGCCATCCACAGACTTTTATCTTTAGAGATAAGAGTAAGGCAGAATTTGCCTTTAATAATTTCTTTACATTTTACTCCACATCTCCTCCACAAGCAAAACGGTTTCATGTTCTTTTCAGTTTGGGTTTCATTTCAAAGTCATTTTAATTAGATTATAGACAGTTTTACACAGCTATATTATAGGGTCTTTAAACAGTTGTGATTGGAGCAGTCTGATAAAAATGCATAAAGCTTGCACACAACTGGGGCTGATTTCACCATTTTGCTTTTCCACTATTAAAAACTACAAAAAAAAAAAAACCCTGTAAAAACAACACCCACTATAATTTGTATCCAACTTTGTGACTCTCATAAAAATATCAGAAATATCAGCTAATATAAGAAACAGCAGCATCTGAAACACAAGCTAGCTCGCTCAGGCTGCACCTTCTACATGAAGTTTTACACTCCAAGAAACTCAAACGTTATACACGCACACACACACGCACGCACGCACGCACACACACACACACACACACACACACACACACACACACACACACACACACACACACACACATCCTGAAAATAAGCAGAGGGTTGTTAAAAGCCAACAAAGACATTTACTGACATCACACACATGACAGGAGTCACGCTACAATATCTAAGTGTGCATTTTTAAAGGCATGGTGTGGCCAATAATGTGCTGCACCTCATCACCAAGCGTGCTGAATGTTACAGTGTGACAGCATGAGCACTTTACCACTGCGCCACTCGGGGGCATCCCAGTGCTAAGATGATCCCACATTAATAATAATCTTGGCTAAATATGTGGGTGCTTTATGCAGCCAAGCAAAATTAAATATGGCTGTTTATATTTCTTACATGTGGTAGTTTTGATAAATTCTAATGAATTTGATAAGTTTCTTGTGGCTACCCAGTGTGCTATTTTTATTAACAGACATTAAGATATATTTTTTTCTATTTACATCATGTTTTTTTTTCTGTTCCATTTTAGTGCTGATTTTGCTTATACCAGTGGCGCATGCTCAAGGTAATTTATTTATAGTTTATCCTTTATATTGTGCACATGTTTGGCTGAGATGTTTTGTCAGTTTGCAGGTTTTAAGCCTTTAAACAAGGGAAGTATCATTAACTCAGTTATTTTCATTATTTGTTCTTTTGTCATCTCTTGTCTAGATCTACTATTAGCTTCTAGTAAATTTATCATTCATGTGTGGTTCTTCACGTAATGTTTCCCATTTTGCCAGGATAAGTTTTACTTAAAGTTAATAGTGTTTTAAGAAAATATAACAGACAAAACACCAGATTAAATTGAACAGTTTTATGCTGCTTAAATGACTTAACATTTTAATTAGAAAACTATTACTTTTTAAGATTAATGACAACCAAACATGGGACCAAGTGACACAAATAGTTCAACTAAATTCAATTCCATTTTTATTTATATAATGGTGTTAACAGTGGTGATTATCAAAAAGCAGTTTTACAGAATAAAAAAAAAAAAAAGGTGTGTGAAATATGTGAGAGAATATGTATACATGAGAATTATCAGATAATACTTGATGGGTTGAGAGAGACGTGGAAGAAAAAACTCCAAGGGACATGGCAGTAAGAAGAAACCAGACTCAACAGGAAACCCAACCTCATTTGGGTTCCCATTGGGTATTTAGTACAAATAGTGCTAAATAAAATGTCCCATGATTCACTCTGATTTCTTTGTTAAAAAATAATTAAACAAATAATTGTGAAAAAATACCAAAAACATGTACTAATGCTCAGACTAGTATATACTAGTGTATATTTTGAAATTCATTAACCAAACATTTTATAGAGACTTCTTAATCTGTTATGTTCAAGAAGTAGAATATTTATAACAGATGAGTGTTCCTTTCACCCGAAACAGGCACACACCGTCCCTTATGTGAGACAGAAGAAAATGAATTTTATTTAAGTCCAAAATTAATGATTTGATACCCCACATGCTCCCCTTAACACACATACATCCTTTAAGATTTACTTACAGTACATATAAAATTATATTAAATGCTAATTTAGGTCATTTTTATGTAAGGTTGTAGCTAAATGTTTTGAGAATCGCTCTGTTTAATGTCTAATCCCTCAAAATCAAAGGATTTTGATCATCTGGTCCTAGGGGACAAATTCACAATGTCGCTCTCAAGACACTCCCTTGCACTGTCATCTTTTCCATTGTTCACATAACAAGGCATTTCAGGCCGGGGAGGATCATTTGACCTTGGAAAATTAAAATGTGTGGAACTTACCAATTTATCTCAGACTGAGGAAACTCCTTGGATGAGAAGTGAAATATATATAACAAATAAGAAAGAAGTCCGGTTGACATGACTCAACTTCCAGATAACCTCTCAGGATGACTGAGAATCTTAACAGACTTACATTTCGTGTTCTGTAAAAAGTAAAGCTGAGCCACCTGTCATACAGTAGCTGGACTGGATCAGCTAGATGATTTAGTTTAGCTATAGAATGTCACTACATTTCGACACTAAAACTAAAAAAAATGCTTTATGCACGTTGACACACGTGGTCACAATGTTATAATAAACAGAATGCTTGCACGGATTTTGACTATACACGTGACGTACATGCACTGGGACTGAGCATGGGACATGATTACCCACAATCCCACATGGTGAGAAGAATTGTTGGCTCAGTTGTGATCATGTGACACTCGACAGGCAAAACTCATCCATACTACTTGTATGTCAAGACCTCGCTCGTTTACATTTATTTAAAAAAATTCCTTGTCTTGAAAAACACTTGCAGACCAAGTTACTCACAATCCAAGGTTCCACTGTACAATGTTTTACATTTCAATCTAAGCATGAATTTTGTTACATAGAAAATATACTGAATAATATTATGCAAAATAAATGAACTGGAAAGAAATCAAATGTTTTATTAAATAAAAGGAAAAGCACACTTAGCTATAGGTTTTAGACAACTTTACTGACTGCATTCACGGCTATGATTGTTTAAGTAGCTTATTAACAAACATGATCCAACATGATTAGCATAAAACATTTTTTTATTAATCTTTTTTTCTGTAAAATATATTCATATATTTGTATTTATGTAAACATTTTTCCTTTTATACAAATGTAAAAGGGTAGTACAATAAAGCACAATGAAACTAGTAATTGTGTTATAAACTGTAAAGAACTCTGACAACTTCCATCATTTCAAGCCAACAGCAAATCCCAGACCAACCCTGAGAGTGAATCCTCAGAACTCCATCTAAACTGGAGACACTGTCAGTCTGACCTGTGAGCTGTGGGATGTTTCTCTGGTTCACAAATAATACGTTTCTAAACAGTGAAAAAGCAAACACAAACAGACTTAAAACAACATTCAATAATGCAGGAGAAACACAACCATTGTCAAACCATTGCCAGTCAAACATACAGGCGAATATATTACACTGGGAATTGATTTTGGGCAATAAGTGTACTGCTTCAAAAGTCCTTTGTTACCCTGATTTATTAAATAAATTGTGGACTAAATAAAAATAATGAATAAAATAAGTTCCTTTATGCCCAATTGTAAAGTCTTAAGTAGGTTATACAGTTATATATTAAGAAAAAAAATCATACTTGATTCAGTTAATGATGGCGATGATGATGATGATGATGATTATTATTACTATTATTATTACAGCAAGGCCTAAAGCCATGGTTACTGTAACACCTGATAAACATGTGTTCATTGGGGAGCGTGTTACTCTCACATGTGACATACAGGGAGGAGGAGGCACTCAGTGGACATACAGCTGGTATAAATCTAATAAAATACTCACAGAGGCAAAGGATATAAGCTACACAGACAGCACAAAGAAGGAATTCATAATCCAGTCAGTTAGAGTCTCTCACAATGATGATTACAGCTGCAGTGGACAAAGATGGTACTCTCAGATCTCAGAGATTAGTACTACTGTTACACTGACCGTATCAGGTGAGTCTATATTTGTTCTTTTTTTTCTGTATAATGTGTTAAGATTATGTTTTTAGTATTCAGATTTAAGATCTCATAGTGCCGTTCTGCATCACTGCTTTAATTAGCACAACAGTTTCGGAGTATACTATATGAGACAAACTGGTTTTAGTAAAATAAACAAACAATGATCTGTCCTTTCATCTTTGAAGAATCAGTATTCAAAAGTTACATACAGTGGAACCTCGGATTGTGGGTACCGTGGTTTACGAGTGTACACAAGGAACCGAGCAAAGATTTTTAATACATTTTTAATCAAGTATTAGTTTACGAGCGCCGAGTATCATGTATAACGCATGCGACTCTTATTTTGACACCGAGTGACAAGTGATCACAACAGAGCCAATGATTTTTCTCTCTCTTGCACTGCGGGAATTATGGGTAAACATCTCCCCTGCTGCGTCTTAGTGCTCGGCTCTTTTACTGGTATAATCAACATCTCCGTCTCCCTTCTGTGTGTGCGCGCGCATGTAATTTGACACTCTAAGACTACTGGGGAAATAATCTCGGATTCAGTTCTGTTTTGTTGGTTATATTTCTAGTTATTATTGTTTGACTCTTTTAAATAATTTAACTTCATTAAAAAATAACTTCTGCTCAAATATTTGGTTCCTTGTGTAGAAATGTCATAGGATAGTACAAGTAGAAAAATAACTTAATTTTTGTCAAAAGTAATAATATATTTTGCTGTACAAACCTTTACAGTCCAGTAGGTTGCGTGAAACACCAACAACACATAAACTGTCTCACAAAGCACACCACAAAAGGCAAGAACATTCAAACAGTAAACCTAACAGTAAAGTATAGTGTACAGAACAACGGGAACAATGACTTAACCAAATAGATGCAAGACAAAAACCAGTGAAACCCAAACCTCAAACCAATGAAACGTGTGAAACCCCAAAACACACCTGTCAGGAACTAAACTAAAACCATGAAGTCATCTATCATAATGGAAATTCATTAAAAAAAAAAAAAAAACACCACAAGTGGTGGTGGTTTTCTTTTGGCTCCTCCCATTTAAGGGTCACCACAGCATATCATCTGCTCCATGCATTTAACACCAATATGCCTTTCCTGATGCAAACCTTTCATTTCTACCCGGGTTTGGGATCGTCACTAAGGATGCCCTGGATCTCGTAGCTGGGAATTTGTTTTTGAGCCTTCTGCCTTGGCAGAGACGAAGCATACCACTTGAAAAGTCCTCAGTATAAGTAGGTCCATGAGTGCAGAGCACCCTCCAGTGGATATCCCTAACAAACACCATCACATCACTTAGTATTTGTCTTTTAACAGTGTGACATAGTGCTAATTAACTTACTTAAACCTTCACTCACTCACTCTCTCACTCATCATCTATACTGCTTAATCCTGTATTTAGGGTCATGGGGAGACTTGGGTCATAAGGTGGGCTACATCCTGGACAGGGAGCCAATCCATCAAAGGGCACACACACACACTCTATGGCCAATTTGGGAATGGCAAATAACCTAACCTACATGTCTTTGGACTGTACCCATCAAGCATGGGGAGAACAGGCAAACTCCATGCACACAGAGACGGGAACCGAACCTGGCCAGGAATTGAAAAAGTAAATAAATAGCGTAATATCTGGCAGTAAAGAGGCTTAGTGGTTAGCACTGTCGCCTTGTACCTCCAGGACCCGGGTTTGATTCCCACCTCGGGGTCTGTGTGCATGGAGTTTGCAGGTTCTCCCCCTGCCTGGCTGGTTTCCTTTGTGTATTCACGCGATCCTGTATACAGAATAATGCGGTATAGTTGATGAGTGAGTGATCCAACATGATTAGCACAAGATCATTTTAAAAATGTATCATAATTTATGTAAAATATATTTCTATATTTGTGTTTATATTTTTAACAAATGTCAGAAGTAGTCCTTTAAAAAAGCAAAGAATCAAAACAAAACAAAAACAAACAAACAAAAAAAACTAACTTTTGTTCCAAATCTGACTGTACCAAATGTTAAAAATGCATGTTTGTTTTATAGACAAAGCATAAGTTAAAGTATAGTTCATATACTGATTTTGTTGTGAATCATCATTTCACAGTAAAACCCAAACCGACTCTGACAGTAAATCCTCAGCACTCACTCTACACTGGAGACACCGTCACTCTGATCTGCAGGAGGGCACTGGATGGAAGTTTCACTGGTACACAAATAATCAGTCCCCAAGTGGTGAACTAGAATCCACAAACACACTGACAGTGACAGTTGATAAAGCAGGACAAATAGAGTACTGTTGTGACGCATACAGAGGAGACTACTACACAGAGTTCAGTGATGTTGTCCAGATTACAGTGAAAGGTATGTTATGATTTTATCCACTTTTCACCATAAGTTTGATAGAAAGGGTAAGAAAAATGTTCTATTGTTTATTAATCCAAGATGTTGTAAATGCTCCACATGTTTAAAAGTGTTGGACATTTGTGGCTGGTGTGATACTAGGGATTGTATCAACTGTATAAAGCCTTTTGCAAAGTAGAAAGGAAGGAGTTCTTTTCTACATGAAGGCAGACGCCCTTATCCAGAGCGACTTACATTTTTATCTCATTATACATCTGAGCAGTTGGAGTTAAGGGCCTTGCTCAAGGGCCCAACAGGGACAACTTGGTGGTAGTGGGACTTGAACCTTGGACCTTCCGAACCATAGTCCAATGCCTTAACCACTAAGCTACCCCTGACCTCCCTTTTCCTCCTTCCTTTCTACTTTGTTTGAGTCTTTTTACCTGAATTCTTCTTTGGAGTGGGAAAAGAGGTTTCTGGACTTCTTATTACATGTTGTTTCTGCCATCTGCAAAAAGCACAACGTTGGCAGGAACTGGCGTGCCAGACCGTTTCTGAACTGGGAAAATCGTTATAAACCACTGAAGTGGTAGGACCATTTCATAGGTTTTCTGTGGCTGTTGTTGCAGAAGACACAATTCACTTTGCCTTCAAAGAATTGCATTTCATAAACCTCCTCATTCATCTCATGGACATTTAATTGAAGGGTTTTGATATTTTATTGTTTTTTTTACAAGTTTTTGTAAGTTTAAAGGGATTGATTTAAGTTGTATTTCTTTATACAGAGTATACTTGGGTATTATTTACAGTTAATGTAGAAAAACCTTTAAAAAGAAAGACGTTTAAGAAACATTTCAGAAAAATGCTTTGTGGTTATGCAGTAGTGCGTACCAGTTACATAACACAGAAATACTAAGCGTGAACAGAGGAAAAGTAAACAGTAAATATCACAATCAGCTCGAGACGCACACAGTCCAGGTTCTTTTCCTGACATATACAGTACAGTAAATATACTCCACGTTCACAGTTCTATATCTGTGGAGGTGATCAAGCTCAGTCCACAATGTGGCGGTATAAGCTACTGAATGCTCTGACATTTCCTAAGGTACTGTAAGAAGAAGAGGTTAGCTTTCTGTGTTGTTTCATGCTATAGTCTGCCTAGACTGCAGCTCGCGTTTGCTTTGAGTTTGGATTTTTCAGGTGACACAAAGACAAATATGAAGATATGCTGAACTCAGCTTGTATAGCTCAAAGCTTCTGCATTTGTGTACTTGTGTGCAGTGGCTTGTGTATTGTGCCCTGGGTGATCCCACCCCCACTGCAAAAAAATAAAAATAAAAATACAATAAATAAAGTGTTCATTGCTTTTTTGAGTAGATGGTGGTGGTGGGTATTAGGAAGCAAAATTTAGGAAGCACTTTATTTATTCATTAATTTATTTTACTCATTTTCATAGTCAAATAGTCAATTATCTAGTAGGCAATTTCAATTAAATACCAATATCTCAGTGACATACCCCCTTGCTACATCTTGCCAATGTAACTTAACTATATATCAGGTCAACATCAACCATACGCTCATATGTGTGCCATTAGGGAATTGGCATGTTACCAATCATGATTTAGTACAATTATCACAAAACCTATTTAAAATTCTGTAAGATATATTTATATATTGTATTTATGTAAAGATTTATCCTCATATATAAATGTCAAAGGATAGTACAAGGAATAAAAAATAAATAAATACATCCCCATACCTAAACACCATAACCAAGCAGCATAAAAGTCCTCTAAACAGTTGCCCTCCCACACACAAGGGAGGGAATTCTCTTGATCTCGTTTTCTGTCGCCCTTCCCCAATCTCATATATCACTGCTGTTACTCTTCATAAACTTGATCATTACCTGGTATCCTTTACCATCACCCTTGATATATATTCTGTCTAAAAAAACCACAAACATTTTTCAATTACCCAAAACCTTCACTCTGTCTCCCCTTCTTCTGTATCTTCATGCACCCTATCATCACTCCCAGACCCAGACCCCTTTTCCTCTCTACCACTATACACTGTTACTGAAGCTTTCCTCTCCTCTCTCTCTCCTCAACCATGGATCTACTATGCCCTTTGTTGTCGAAACCAAAGAAGACTACTTGTCCTGGTCCTTGACTATGTATTGCGCAACAACAGGAGAGAATTAAGAACTGCAGAGAGAAGATGAAAGCAATCACAGCTTGATGCAGAGCTTGTCCTTTACCAGTCTATTCTCTTCAAATTCTCATGTGACATGACTTCTGCCAAAACTGCCTTCTACAGGGAAAAGCTGGAAGCCTCTGCACATGATCCTGGCAAACTCCACAATATCTTCTCCTGACTACTCAACCCACTGGCTCCTTCTGCCCTATCCTCTCTGACTGCTGATGACTTATATGATGGGAAAATTTCAGCTATTCACCAGTCCTTTGCTCCCAACCCAAGTCCTATACCAGGAATCCCGGACCGCACCTCCCCCCTCCCCCCTTAAGCAGAATTACCATGTTGCTAGATCAACTAAACTATCATCTGTCCTCATCCTCCTGGACCTGTCATCTGCATTTGACTCAGTCAATCACAATATTCTATTATCTATTCTTACAAGCCTTCGAATCTGTGGAACACCATGGTAATGATTTGCTTCTTACCTAGAAGATAGACCGTATAAGGTGACATGGAGGGGATCCACATCTGCCCCACACAGACTCTCTACTGGTGTCCAACAGGGCTCAGTACTCGGTCTTCTTCTGTTCTCCCTCTGTATCTGGTCTCTTGATAAGGTCATATCATCGGAGGGCACATTCACTACACCTCTTTCGTGTACCCGGACTGATTCAATAATACCGGTGAGACAGAGCCATCACTCACACTACACTCACTCACAAACACACTTATAAATAACCTGGACTCTGGACAATTCATTCCATTCACACGCACTCATCCATTTTGATTTAAAATTTACTCAGTGCTCATTCCCTCTCACCACACACTCAGAGGAAAATGTTATTTGTACTATTTCGGCTACAGGAGCCCCGAGACGCTTTAAATAGTTGCAGTATCTCTCAAAACTAAGTACACCCCTTTAATTTCAGCAAACATTTTAGCATTGCTTCTCAAAGGACAACACTATAGAAATGAAACGTGGATATATTTTAGAGTAGTCAATGTGCAGCTTATATAACATTATAGATTTTCCGTCCTCTGAAAATAAGTCTACATACAGCCATTATTATCAGAATAGCTGCAACAAAGTGGTAAGAGCTGTACATCTTTAACCATGCAAATGTGTGTGTTTGTGTGTAACCTCTCTCCAGTGTGTGTTCAGTATGATGTACATTTATTTATGTGTGTGTTTGATGCTGTAAGTTGGTAACACTACATTGTTTCATTGATATTTAGGCAAAACAAAGTTTAAAAAAGATTATTTCAAAAATTTTCCAAAAAATGTCTTCCAATAAAGATTGTATGCGTAGTTTAGGTTTTTGTGTTCCACTTTCTCAAAATAAATGTTACTTTATACACCCATAAAGATAAACCGGTATAAAGGGATTAAAGAGTTGCATCATCATTGATGCTTTACATTTAATATCTCTATAGATTTTCATTCACATCATTTGAATAACTGAACGTTTATAAACAATGTAACATTAGTGCTGAGGTGTTTAGTGCCATCACTGAGAGAGTAATAGTGTTTTACTGTAGAGGTGGCTTGTGTAATGTACTACTAAGATGTACTACTTCAAATTCTGATATTCTATTTAATTTCTAACAGAAAAACCTAAACCTGAACTCACATCAAGCTGTACTGGAGCTGTACTGTCAGGAACCTCAGTGACTCTGACCTGTACACTGAAGCCAAACTCTGCTGGATGGACGTTTTACTGGAACACATCCACACAGAGTAATGAGACTGAGTCTGAAACAAACTTCTACACCATCAGATTAGTTGATGAATCTAGTAGAGGTCGATATCAGTGCAGAGCTGGAAGAGGAGACCCGGTCTACTACACACACTACAGTAATGAACTCCAGTTAGAAGTTACTGGTGAGTAAGAGACTTTCTCTCATGTCATTCTGTACATAATCACATAATGTGTTGTACATATAAACAACGTGTGAGCAGCATCACAATACAGGAGCATTTACACAGATACAGTACACAAAGAGAAGTGCTTCCTGTAGATGTTAAAGAGAGTTAAAGAGAGACAGTGTGAGCACGGCTGAGCTGGAATTCAAGTGGAACAACACAAGTTTAGATTTAGTGGAAAATGTCACAAAACCTGTAACACTCTTTTAATAAGCTGCTGAGAGGCTGTTTAATGATCTTCATAAAGTTACTGCTTCAGAAACATCGCCATGCTCGGGTGGAGAGTCTGAGTGTGAATGAGTGAAGAGGACGAGGGTACATTTGTGCATTAGGAGTTATAGAGTGAGGACAGGTGTGCGTGTGCGTACATATGCATACAGACATTCAGTGATCAGTATTCATGATACACTATACAAAAAAATTTAAAAAAATCAAAGACATGCACATTATGTAAAATTAAGCAAAATAAATCCCCAGATTTAGATCTTAATGATAATCAGGATGTTAAGGGTGACTTACTGCATAATGTGTGTGTGTGTGTGTGCTGTGATTGGTGGAAAATGCTTCTCATATAGCGAGCTGGCCAATCAGGGAACACATGCCGTGGCAAATGGTGGGCAGTTAATAATGTTGTCTTTTCTGCCAGATTAAACATGATTACTGAAGTTATTTACTGAGAAGTTAAAATCTGCAGCAGATCAAGTGAATTCAGTTCCGTTCATTTCTTGTAAATAGTTTATTCATATTTCAGTTGTAACTTGTGAAATGACTGTGTTGTGCTGAAATAGGAAATATTTTCTCTCCATGTCTTTATAAGTGCATTGTCTATAAACCTGTTATTATATTGATTTAAAAAAAAAGGAAAATCTATCATATGTCTAACAAAAAAAATAAATCTCTCAAACAATTTGACATCTTGAACTGTGTTTATTTTATTTAGATAAAATAGATTCTGTACAACACGGAACATGTGAGCAGCGTCACAACACAGCAACATTTACACACACTGTGCAAACTCTTATCTAATAATGAAGAAGTTACAGTATAAAAGAAAAATCAGATGGTCAGTCACTGCTCACAGATCAGTGTGTTTTACCTTTGGTGTGTTGTTCCCTTGCTGACACTCAGTGTTGATGAAGATACAGAGTTCTGTGAAGGAAAAATATATTGTTAAAAAAAAAAAAGTCTAGAAAATATAAAGATAAAAAGTAAAAACATGACATCCTTATAATGTAATTAATTTGATTAGACTGTGATTAATAAAATATGGCTTAAACTTCAAACAAATAAATGAAAGATTTTTTATTATATTACCCACTGTACCCATATCGTTTGTAAACAAGCAGAGGGAGGAAAGTCACCAAAATGATGGGTCTCAGGCAGAGAAGATTATTTTTTTCAATAATGATTTTAACATAATTGATTATGTCTGTAGTTTATTTATGCATTCTGTATGTTATTGCTAGTTCATGTCCATGTACTGTATGTTATTTGTGCATGTGTTATTGTTTCTGTGCACTAATGAACATGTATTTGCTCTGTATCTGTAGAGTTAAACCAAACACTTTGGCATGAAATAAAGCAATGGTATTGTTATTTTTTTCTGTATCAGGTCCCTTAGATGTAAAAGCTCCATTCTCAGTGTTCATGCTGATCAGTAGTGTAGTGACGGCGTCTCCGTATCTGCTGCTGACCTTCATTCTGCTGGTGAAATGTTACAGGGCTCGAGGTGAGAAATCTTTCAATACGTGTCACATCACGAGCAGAATAACTGTGTTTAGTGTGATAATAGCATTCTCACAAGAGAAATGGTAGAAAGCATTTAACTCAATCTTCTTATTTCTAAAGCAAAAATCTACGTTTGAATCACATGATATAAAACACAGTATAGCTGTTTCTGCTACAGTGCGAGAGTGAATTTAGTGATGATTCAAGTTGACATCAATTTAAATTTTATCAGTGATGTGCATTATTATGTAAAAATGTGCTGACTTATGAGATGACCTGTATAATTTAGAATAAAAACATTATGTAGTATTTTATTAGCATGAGAATACATGTTGATCAATTGTTTAAAATAAATTGATAAATAATCTACATTACTGAAGGGGGCTGAATGAATCAGGTTTATTTTCTAATGCAATTTTCCTGAAGCATGTCCCGTGTCACAAGCATTAGAACACACACCTTTTAAGCTCTGTTTAGGATGTAATTGAATCAAGCTTTCTTTAATGCCATATAAATCTGGAACAAACTTTCAAATGAAACTAACTACTTTTTAAAATGTCTTTAACAGCTCACATTGATGAAGAGGAAAGTAAGAATGCAGTCATAGAGGAATGAGCAGAGTTCTCTTATTAAAAGAGGATGCACTGACTGTAAATATAATTAAATATATTTCTTGTCTTTTGACGCTTTGTTGGTTTTAGGGCTGAAAGCTGACTTGTCATTTTACTGTCTGTCAGGGATTTGCTCAGCACATGTATAAACCCTTGTTGTTCTGACCTGAAGATTAATAGGTTGGTTCTGTGCTTGGACACGCACTAGTAACATGTGTTTATACTACAGTATACAGAGCGCATAAGGTTTAAATTAAATTATTTCACAATAAAAATGTACAGGATAATATTTTACAGTGTATGTTGTGTTTTCTGTTGATCTGATTAGAGTCAGAGCTTTTGGTGAATAGTTCATTGTTACTGGAGTTAAGATTTAAATATGATGGTTTGTGTCCTGTCAAACTTCTACCACTACTGTATTTGTACTGCTGTGTTTTCTTCTGTTTCTTTGACAGATCAGCTTTAGTTGAATTATGAGGAGACACTTCAGAGGAGTTTTGACATTTCAGCTGTATAAACTTTAATTGAAGGTTTATGAGAATTTCTGGATAAAATAATTTGATAAATTAAATTAATACATCATTATTAATTCACTGATTTAATTAACCTGATTAAGATCTTATTTATATTGATTTACATTTCTGTTTTAAATCTCTTTCTCCTGCTATATTGTCTTTACATTGTCTTAAATAGTCTCCTGCTGTAACACTGGAATTTCTCTCATGGACTTAATAAAGCGTGATATTAAAAACAGATACCTGAATCCGGCAGTATTATTTGGTATAAGTAGAGGATCTCAGTGCAGTAAAGTTCAGGAGTAAATGAGGAATCAAACAGAAGTGTTATCATTCTCTCTGCATGTCCACACACTGATACACTGATGTACAGGACTAAAAATGTCCAAAATACAATACGGGAAATGAATTTTACAGCAGTGGCAGTGATTCATACAATTAAAATCTTGTTTTGAAGTGTAAAATGTGTAGTACATTTTAACGTGTCATTGGCCCATGTGTGTGGTGAGGGAGGGTGTGACTGTTTTGTGTATGTGTATGTGGTGGGGGTCTTTGCCCCGCCTGTTATCTGACATGTTCTATAGGCTACACACTCTCGATTTTTTTAAGTGTAAAACAAGGTTTCACTGTTAAACCCTGATAAATAACTTCACCAGAAGTGCATTTCCTCCCTGGCAGAGGGATTAAATAATCAGGTTGAAAGACATAATTTTGGTAGATCTCTGCAGTGAGGAACATCTCACTTTTTCCAAGGGGAAAAAATTGTGGCTGTAAAATAGTCTAATGCATATGTACTGTATCATCAACCACTTATTCCCTTCAGTTACTATAAGAGACTGTGACTACACCAGCAGCAGCCAGCAGAGGGCAGCAGTGGTGCACAGTGAGATCAGCTATTCAGGAGGAATTCTAATTAACCTGAATTGTCTTCACCTCCCAGGTAGGATACTTAAGTGCTACAGATTACTAGCCTATATCATACTAAGGATTTCTTGATTAAATTAAAAAATAAATTTTTGTGCCCTTTTATTTGATGGCGTCCTCGATAATAAATGAATATTTATTTTCGAGCTCATTTTTTTTCACGCTCCAGCAAGACTCAATGTCTGATTGGAATTGTTGTATTCCCTTTTACGATGAAGTGAAGACCTGATGTTCACTCGTTCCCTACAACGTTCGCAGTTCCCTTTGAACTAAACATTTTTTTTATTTCTGTGGTTTGGAATCACACTTAATATGGCTGGACATCCTGTGTAGTACTTCAGTCCGATTGGAACGAACCTCTACTCATGTTACTTTAACACAGAAGCTCCGAAGTTTGTATAGGGCAAAGGGGGCGTGTCCAAATGAAGCCTCGCTTCAAGGTGTGTGTCGGTTCCTGGAGAGTCACATGACCAATGACAAACCAAGCCTCACGTTTGCTGGAATCATGTGACCGAGTCGTTCGGCGCTTAGGTAAAGGCTCGTGAAATCTTCAGTTCATTTTCATAGATTCAGAGATGTTGATTATGTGACTAAACATTCCCTTGGACAGTGCAGCTGCATGTACATATTAATTGTGCTGCTTGCAATGTCACAATCTACTGTAGTTGCTACACAAAATCTGTCCACTAGATGTACAGTACAATGAGCCCATAAATTAAGTTTCAGAATGCCCCTTTTGGGGAAACTATTGGCTGGGAGCCTTGACACCCATATGAGGCTTCATCTGGCCATCACTACTTGTATACTCATTTTCACTTTCAGCCTCATTAGATCGTTTAGGGTCGCGGTGGTGCTGGAGGCTTTTCCAGAACACTTGGAGCACAAGGGTGAGTACACCCTGGGCAGAGTGCCAATCCATTGCAGGGTAGACACACATACACACACTCACACATTCATTCATACGTTACAGGCAATTTGGGAACACCAGTTAGGATAATCTGCAGGTCTTTGGACTGTGTGAGGCAACCGGAGTAACTGAAGGAAAACCACTAAGCACAGGGAGGACATGCAAACTCCATGCACTCAGACCCCGACGCCGGAATTGAACCTGAAGGTGCAAGAGGACAATGGTTACCATGTGAAAATTTCTCACTATTAGGAAATAATTAGAAAAAAGAAAAAAGAACAGTTAAGTGTACATTTGTTTCATTAAGATTGTTATTTTTTTGCTGAGATAGCATTTTATGTTCTCTTTTAACTTTTAAGGGATTGACAATCACTAAATTGCTTTCAATTAACCATTTTCTTTAAGCAACGGGAACTAGTAAGAACCTGAGTCTCTGTGAAAAGGTGGAAGGCTGCAGCAAAATATGATTACACATTCATTGACACTTCATTGACACAGTGTAATGCATAACAGATAAGAAATTTGAGTTTCACTTTCACAAATTTTGTGGAAATTAAATTTTGGGAGGAAACGAAGAATACTATGATCTGATTTCATCTTCAGTGTCATTTGAACAAAAAACCTCCTCCTCATTTGTATGTTACTTTGGGCGATAGTGTCTTCTTCCATAGAGACCCCATAAAAAGATGAAAAGGCATCTCATCAGGTGTGAGCCCACAGAAAAACCATGAAAGGTCAGTGTTGCCCCCCCTAAAAATTCAATTGAATTAAATTTTATTTAATGGTCATTGTCTCAAAGCAGTTTCACAAAATGAAAATAAAATAAAAAAGGAACTAAAATGCCTAGCCCATAGCATGCATTGCACAGCAAGCAAGAGCCCACGTAAATATCAAGCATATAATGGAAAATTATTTGTGTGAATGAGAAATAGACAAGTTTTAAAATGTTCACTCATGTCTTTTATGCATATTTAATTGAATTAAATATAATTTTGGCAAACAATGCACAATATATACATCAAATGATAAATTAGGAAAAAAATATTTCAAATGTTTTTTTTTTTTTTTAAGTCTTTTTCAAGCTAAATACACAATGTTTTCTGTGAAGATCTTTTAAAAATGTGTCGTTATACACATATAGGTTTGTCCAAATTATTTAATTGATAACACTAGAATTCTCAGTGTGTTTGAAACATTAAATCTTTTTGAAAATTTTCTTAAGAGTTTAAATGACAACATATGCAAACTGACTGATTGATCTTTAGCTTTTCTAGACAGTAAATTAATAATTAAAAAAAAACTAATAATTAATGGAATTGCCCATAAATATGAATATGAATATAAATGTATAAACTAAAAGTATGTGCTATCATTCATTATAATCTTAAAATAATGTATATATTCTTGCTTAATGCACCTGAAACTAAATAATAATAATAATAATAATAATAATAATAATAATAATAATAATAATAGTTCTCTATTTTATTATTTAGATTTTCTTCATTCATTGTTTTTCATTCTTTTGTGTTTTAGAAAAAGGTGAGAAGACAGCAGTGAACAATGATCTCCCAAAAACATTTGAACAGAGCCAAAATGGTCAAAAATCAACTAAAATTTCTGCCATTTTTCTGACTTACTGGAGAAAGTACTCTTTTGTTGAAAGTCAGTGTTGGAAATCTCCCTATCGACCTCCACATAGTTTTGGGCAAGATGAGCAGCAAGCAACGTTCTGTTCTTATAGATCCTACAGTCACTGAAGAGCATGTCCAGCTATGATATTTGACTGATGATGCCACACAATTGTTGTCACTGGTCAGTCTTGTTTGCCCTTGGTTGACATTTGGTATGAGTACAGTGTAGATTCGTGTTAAAAGAGGAAGAGGCAAAAATCTGAATCAATGAACTTTGAATTTGGCAACAGAGCAACAACAGTTACCAATCACTGTCACATCATTTTAACCCCTCTGAACTTGAGAGGTTGCTTTTAGGGCCTTAGAGGAAGGCTTGATACCAACACAATATTAATGGGTGGTGCTGGAATTCTTGCAGTTAGATTGCAAAACAAGCATGATGATTTCAAACGTCAGCAAAGTTAAGATGCGCCGTATACATAATGTTCTGGAAATCTTGTGGGTCCTCCAGCATGACACTCTCACATTCAAAAAGGAATGTGCTGTAGGCGTGATCTTCTGGAAAACTGGTGCGACTCCAGTATAAGACTCTCAATATTTATGTAACTGTCTCCACCCTGTAAAAATCCGGAAGTGAACGTGAATAATTTTTGAAGAGTGCAGATTTGTGATAAAATAGTCAAATACCATAGCCAATACCTACATAAATGTCTCCATGCTATAATTTGTGATCGAAAAAAGTGAGAGGTGAAGATCAATCCACAAACAACAAAACCAGGATGCAAAGAATAGGGTAATTTTCACAATTCTGTCAGGAAGCAGGTCAAACAAATCCAAATGATTGACAAAGCACAAAGTCTGAGAATGAGAAAGTGAGGTCAACTTGACTGCTGCTTAATTAGAAGATCAGGTCGATCTGGTCCAAGCTCTTTAGGTTTTTTTCTTTCTTCATCTGATCGCCTTGTGAAGAAGTATTTTAGCAAAGCAATTACATAATTTCCTCTCATATTTAGCTGGCTTCCATGTCAATTACTATTCTATACATTAAGTAACAATCTGCTGACCGTTAATAAGACTCGTTGAGAATGGTCCAATCACATGAGCCCAAATATTTAAAAACAATATTGATTCACTAAAAACAAAAGTGGAATTGTTCGAGGTGCACAGTGCTGAGCCCCAAGGATGATTTGAAAAGATACAATTAGAGCTCAGCCTCAGGTCACATGCTTTTCAAAAATGTACGTGCCTACATAGACACTCGTTTGTCCGGTTTAGATTTTTTTTTTTAATTGTAAATAAATTATATTAAGGAATACAGCAGAACACTGTGACTAAATGACTTTATTTCATTATTAAAATAAATAATTATTATGTTAAATAATTACATGTTAAAGAAGCATTCTTCTCTGCCTAACTTTAACGGGGTGGTCCCCCTTTTTTGACTGCCCGCCACTGACGATGATACTGGATGACTGCCAATAAGGGTCCTTCATTGCTACAGTTGCACAAATAATACACAGTATGTTATATTATTATTATTACTATTATTATTATTATAAAGTATCTAGTTAGAAATTTGCAAATTGTACAATGACTTGTACAATGCCAAAAACATTGTATTACAGTTCAGTTTGTTATTCATTAATAAAACCTAAAAATGAAACATTGTGAAACTTAAACTAATCTTAACATGATATATAAGTTAACAAGTGTTACAACATGTGTGGCTAAAATATAAAAGTGACCTCCACTATAGACACATCTCTCTCTCTCTCTCTCTCTCTCTCTCTCGCTCTCTCTATGTCTGTAAGAACACAGGAAGTGGTAAAGCTATTTTACACCTCTGCTCAGTCAGTCAGTCATTATAGAGACATAGAGACAGTATGGAGCTCAGTCGTCTCCCTGTGATGCTCTGTGAGTAAATGTTCTCTTTGTGTCTTCATTAGAGTGAGTGTTGGGTATAAAGTTCTTCTGTGTCCTAATGTCATCTGATGTTCAGTGACAACATCTCATCATCATTTAATCTGTTGAAAAAATATGGACCAAAAAAGAAAATAAATAATAATAAAATAAAACATCAATGGAAGACATGGCTGTGGCTAACTGAAATGTCTTTAGCTTCTGTGGTAGAGCCACTGATGATGTTTCCTGTGGCTTAACAAAATCATAGTAGCATTAACAAGACAGTTATAATACTAAAAAAAATGCCTCATAACCTATGTTTCTATTTTTGTTACCATTATGGTCTGAAGAAAGAAACATTTCAGTACAGTGTAATACACACCAATTCTGAACTGCACATCACACGTTTTTATAATGATTGTTAATCATTATTTACTCATGTTATTGTTTATCTGTATTAAAAAAAAAGAAAAAAATGAATAAATCTTTCTCACTAGTCGTGTACATACACAGAAGAGTAACAATATTCGAGGCCGGAGAGTAGAGACAAGGTCATGGATGTGGTTTCCTTTTCTGCTTTTTTTGTAGAGCTGCAAACTCAGCTGTCATGTGGAGGGGCGGTGCAAAAATTAATGTGTGAATAACTTATACTTTACCCTTTAACTGTTGATATGTTTGATATCTACTGATGCTCACTGAAGCTTTTTGAAGCCCAAAGTTGGTCAAGCTAAATTGTTTATTAAAGTTAAAGTCTCTGCAGCAGGGCCAGTTGCTGATAAAAATTATTAGTTAGATTTCTGAATACAGTCTGTGTACATTTCTGAGACTTAGTAATGATGCTAAATCACTTGGAGCACGACACTATTTTTTATAAATCATTTGGGAAATGTAAAACACTTCACATTCACTTCTCACTGCATTAACTTAAAATTAAACAGATGTGTAATGCCTATACCTCTCTCTCTCTTCAAGTGTTCTCACACACAATGTAGGGTTTGTAAAATACATCACTTCTCTGTCACTTAGTCATTATAGAGACAGAATGGAGCTCAGTCCTCTCGCTGTGATGCTCTGTGAGTAAATGTTCTCTTTGTGTCTTCATTAGAGTGAGTGTTGGGTATAAAGTTGTTCATCTGCAGTCTGAATGTCCTGAGTGATGAGATTATTGTGTGATTAGGACATTGTGTGTACTTCAGCATGACTGCTCAGGTGGATCAGTGGATCCATATCTGTTATGAGAAGGGTTTAGTTTGATGTGTAACTACTCTCAGTAACTATGAGAGTTCAACAGGTAAGAGTACAAGTAGAGCGAATTGAAAACACAGGGTTTAAATAATCTAATGAGTGTAAATGAGACTGTATTGTTAGAATTTGTAGCTAATCTTCTGTGTCCTGCTGTCATCTGCTGATCAGTGACAACCTCCTTATGGTCATGTGATCTGTTAAAGAAAATGACTGGAGGGTGCTTGTACTTTCACCAATGGAAGTCATGGGTGTTACTCAACTGAAATGTATTTGTCTGCTGCGACCGAAAAATTACACAAATTACCTAAGACATTTTTGGTGAGATGATGAAATACTGCAAGACTAGCTCTTTCTTAACACACCTACTAAATACCCACTGAAAATAAAACCAGTAAAACATGAAGGGCAGGAGTAGTTAAGTGATCTATTTAGTAGCACAATTACTGAACAGGCCGTCCTTACTTAAATATTAAGAATAACACACAGTATTCATTAGACCTACTATACTGTTCTTCCATAATGCACATACATTTTTTCTATGACCCCAGTAATATCTGTATGATTTCATATACAGTGCTACTATCACTTTAATCAATGACTGAGTAATTACATGCATAATCAGGTTTTCCTAATGAACTATTCTGGGAGTTCATGTCTTAACTCTCCCTGTAGTAATTATGGTTTTGTGCACATGATAAGTGATCTTTCTTAATGATATACAAAGGGTCATTATTCTAAAAATCCCATGTGTTACGACATACAGTACACCTCATTCGTTTTTACAAATGATATCATAAGATACAGATTATCAAATTATCATAAGATGTACGTTGGCCAGACATGTTATAGGAGCTTATTAGCTAGCGGAGTCAATTAATAGCAATTTTTGAACTTTTTGAGTAACCACATTATTAACATTTCAACCAAGTCAACACCATAATGTATGTTCAACTCTGTTACTTGATTACTGCAGGATTCAGTGCAAGATAAACTGTTCAATAACTACAAAGTTACAGAATCATATTTTAATACGACTGCATTCCAACTGCATTTAACTGAATTAGTACTTAATAAATAGGTCTTCATTGTACTTAAAAAAACTGAAATATAACTGCAGTTTTTATCCCAGAAGCTGCTGTTATTTTTTTACAATGGACAACGTTACAGAATTTTATTTCAATACAACTGCACTGTACTGCATTCCAACTGGACTGTTGAGGATGATAGAGTGAAAACAAATCCATGTGGTTGAGAGAATTATTTGTAGACATATGAGACAGGATTGTGTCAAAACACTGCTCTGGGGAAGGATGCAAGAAATTTTCTGAAGCATTGAAACAAAAGAATAATATGATGCACCTATCACTTTTAAAGGATGGCATTTGGAACAACCAACAGACTTTTCATATCTGGCTGTCCAGCCAATTGTCCCTTTGTAAGTCACTATAAATAAGATCCTTAGTTTCTTTGTGGAGAGACTATTGAAGATTAGCCATCACTGCAGCATTCCACGAATCAGGACCATATGGTACAGTGGACAGACAGAAGCCATTCCACACTAAATGGCACAAATCAGTGTTTCTAGAGGGGGGAATGAGGTGTCACTGACCCTCTCTGAATATGATCCCACGCCCACCCCCGGTGCCCCCCAACATCAGTCACTTATTGACTTAAAGCTAAATGTGAATGTGTATGAATCAAAATGATTAGATAGTCCCTAATGAGCAAGCCAAGGATGAAGGCAATAGTGGCAAGGAAAAACTTCCTGAGATGGCAGTAGGAGGATATCTTTGGAGGAATCAGACTCAACAGGGAACCCATCCTCATTTTACTTAGAGCTCTGTCAATCGCCATTTGATTTGCAAAGGGAATCACAGTTTCACAATTTTCAAAATTGAGAAGAGAGATGATCACCATGACTCAATCATGAGACATAACACTATTTATGTAATGTATACAGTCAATTTGAAATGCTGTAATATTTCCCTGATATATGTTCATATTCAGTCTAATTTTGTATATATTCAGTCTAGTTTTGCATGCCTGATCAAGATCGATCAGCAGACTGCCGAATAGAGGTGATTAAGCAGTAGTGCAAATTACCACATACACAGAAAACAGATGAATGTTATCTTATCAGTTGCTTTTATGACTAAAGGTACAAAAATCTTTTTCCAAAAGAATGCTATGATAACAATACTTTTGGAATTCTAAGTGCCAGGGCTCCCTCCACTAGAAGAACGTATGCCCTCAAATGGGGTGTATTTGAAAGTTGAGGCATGGCAAGACATGTAGACCCAGTGCACTGCCAGATTGTTTCAGTGTTGGAGTTTCTGCAACAAAAGTTGTCCTCGGGCTTATGCCCTAGTTCTCTCAGAACGTGTATAACTGCTATTTCATGCTCTGACCGATGTGGTTTCTGTGGAAAAGCACCATTTAGTTGCCCGTTTTATTCGTGGAGTTAACCGGTTGAGGCCACCCACTAGAGTGATGGTCCCTTCATGGGACTTAGCTATTGTGCTCGGAGGCCTGGCTGACACCCCTTTTGCGCCTGTCAGGCTTCTGTCTCTTAAGATGGTTTTTCTTATGGCTATTACTTCTTTGAAGAGGATTGGGGATCTGCAGGCTCTGTCAGTCTTCCCATCCTGCCTAGACTTTGCCCCTGGGCTAGTCAAAGCTATTCTGCATCCTTACCTGAATTATCTTCCAAAGGTTCCATTCTCGACCATGCACCCAGTCGTTCTTGAAGCCTTCTGTCCTCCGAGCAGGAAATACTTCACTTACTGTATGTGCTCTTCGGATTTACATCCACCGCACTAGCCAGTGGTTTAAGTCAGAGCAGCTTTTCATTTGCCGTGGGGGTTGCAACCGGGGGGCGGCTGCCACTAGACAGACTCTGTCACACTGGGTGAGAGATGCTCTAGCCTATGATGCGTGTGGTCACACTTTGCCTCTGGGAATCAGGGCTCATACAACCAGGGGGATTGCCTCATCAATTGCTGTGGCAAGAGGCGTCCCCCTGCAGCAGGTGTGTGATGTGGCGGGCTGGTCCTYTCCACACACATTTGTTAGATTTTATAGTCTGGATGTCAATGCTACTCCGGGCTTCCGGATCTTCAAGTCAGCATCTCAGAGCTAGGTCTGAGACCTCCTTGGCTATTGTGCGCACACACTCTTTCCCATTGCGTTTTCACATAGCATCGAGTGTAGCTTTTGAAAGGGAACGTCTTGGGTTACTTAGCTGTAACCCTGTTCCCTGATAAAGCGGGAACAAAATCACGCGCTTCAATGCCGCACTGCTAGTGTGCCTGGACATCCTTTCAGACAAATTGACTTGAGGATGTTTCCGGTTCACTCCTATTTATAACCTGCAAGTGCAGCCTATTGGGTGACGTCACCTGACTGTGTAACGACACAGGTCGCGCAAGGGGCAGAGCCGTGCTTAAACTGTTCAGAACAGGCAGATCCGCAAGCTGTTACCACGCGGAGTTCTGAATGGGCAAAAGCACGGCCATTTATACACACGGTTGCTAGGCAACGCCGCCATCAGGCAATCAGCCTGATGAGCCGCACCTGACGGCGTGTTTATTTAAGGGTCCTGATACCGGCGCACTTCGTGCGATCATTTAGGTAGCACCGGTGAAGGTATCAGGGCCAAAGAAAAGAAAGAAAGAAAATAAAATAAAAGACAGACAGCTGTTTAGGGACAGAGGCAAAGCCCCAGCCTCTGTCTATTTAAGACGCCAGCGAGAGAGAGTGCGAGAGAGTTTGCTAGTGCATGAGGCACAAACACTCTCTCTCTCTCCCAAAAGTCCTCGGTAAGGGTAAACGCCCCGAGAGGGCAAGTTTTGTTTTATTTTCCAGAGCCCCGTCCATTCTCGCGTAGACGGCGGAGCTCTGTTTATTTTGTGTTTACAGTTTTCATTGGTTTGCTTTTATTTAATAGTCCCACGCTATCTCCAAACGGTAAGGTCTTCCCGTGTGTATCACAAGCACTCTCACTAACTCCTATTTCATTGACCCACTCTAACGCCCAGCATAAGGGCTCTTATCATTAAAAACATCGCGTAATGTGGCTCTCCATACCGCACCATGTAACAGACTGAGGTTATAAGCTGAAGTATTCGGCGTTTTTGATACACACAGGCTTCGCAACCGGAGAACAAAGAGATGCCTCCCATAGCGGTTTCACGCAGCATCTCGTTCCCGCTTTATCAGGGAACAGGGTTAAAGCTAAGTAACATGAGACGTTTTCAGTGTCGTAAAAGGTGATGTCACACATTTTCTCATTTCCTTGAGTAGGAAAGCTCTTAAATAACTATTATGTCCTACAATGAGCTAGGAATATTTTCATTCCAAAAATAACTAGAGTGATTCTAAAGTTCTTAGTTAATACGGGCCTGGAGGTCAGATTGCTGAATATATTGAAAAAAAAATCTCCTCAGTTCTCCCTAACTTTTGTCCTGGAAGATACCAGTGGATACCCACCACCCCACCATTAAATTCCTGTGTCAAACATAAAGAATAATTTTATCATTTAAAGAACAATCAGTATGAGCACTAAACTGTCATTGGCCTCATTGGAAAAAAGGAAGGAAGAGCAGATACAAAGATAGAGGCTGCATAGTGGTTTAGTGGTTAACTAAGCTTAGTGCTTAGTTTACACTGTCATCTTGCACCTCCAGGTCTTGGGTTTGATTCCTGAGTCAGGTCTGTGTGCATGTTCTCCCCATGCTTGGTAGGTTTTGTCAGGGTTCTCCAGTCCTCAAACAGTCCAAAGACATGCGTAAATACAATGGTCACAGTTAGTAAGCAAACCATCTTGATGAATCCAACTTTAACACCAGGGAAAAATCACACAAAAAATCAGTCAACAAGACCCCTAAAGTGAGTGATAGACTTTCTCAAGAAGAAAGAAAAAAAAAGAAAAACACATAATCGGTTAGGCCTTGGTAGTACAGGTCTTCAGCTATTTGCATGTGGATATACACACTAAAAAAACTAACATACAGCAAGATAACTAAAACAAAAAATATAAGCAAACCACAACAAAAAACTAACCATTATATCACGATTAATCATTTAAACTTTTACAATAAAACAAGATAAAAAAATATTTACGTAATATAATAGCATCAAAAAGAAAACGTAATACTTTATCCCGAATGCATCAGCCAAATCAATAAAACAAAATAGTTTTAAGACACCCAGTAAATCAGCAGCTCCAAATGCGTGGCGTCCACTGATGCCTGAATAAGACAAGGCTCATAAGACAGCAGCATAAAATGAGCATATGAAGGTAATATCCAAAACATCAGCATCTGAAACAAGTACATGAAACACCAACTAGTTCACTCAGGCCACACACACACACACCCACACACACACACACACAGACACACAGACACACACGCACACACACACACACACACACAC
>QMIH01001323.1:0-13515 GCA_003987875.1 Clarias batrachus | reverse complement strand
GCACACACACACACACACACACACACACACACACACACACACACACACACACGCACATCCTGTGCCACTCCTCATCACTAATGGGGGTGTCTTCACAATGATTACAAACAAGGTTAGGGTTAGGAATTTTTAAAATACAAAAACTCTTGTGTTTTTTGTGGCTACAGTGTGATGTATTTATTAACAGACTAAACATTTTTTGTACTGTTTCTGTTCCCCTTTTTAGTGCTGATTTCAATTATACCAGTGGCTCAAGCTCAAGGTGATTTATTTATAGTTTATTCTTTATATTGTGTACTTGTTTTGTTTCATGTGTACATTTGTATTGGGGCTGAGAAGTTTTGTCAGTTTCTTAGTAGAATATGAATTCAGTTTTTAAGGATTTAAAGGAGGTATCATTAACTCAAATTGTTTCGTTATTTTTTTGCCACCTCTTTTTTTGCCATTTGTTCTTTTGCCATTCACTATTAGCTCCTAGTAAACTTACCATCCATGTGTGATTCTTTATTTACTGTTTCCCATTTTACCAGAATAGCTTTCATGTAAGGTTAATAGTGTTTTAATAAAGTATGACAGACTATTCATTTTAAAGATTAATTACAGCCAAACATGGGACCAAGTAAAACAAATAGTTCGACTAAATTTAATTCCATTTTTATTTATATAGCACTTTTAACAATGGTCAGTATCACAGAGCAGTTTTATAGAAAAATAATAAGGAACTGCATACGAATTGTGTGAGGAAATATGAATACATTAGAATGATCAGATATTACAGAACCAAACTCCACAGGAAACCCAATCTAATTTAGGTTCCCATTGGGTATTTAGCTAAAAAAAAAAAAAAAAAAATCATGATTCACCTGATCTCTTAATAAAAGTAAATTATTCTAGTATGTGAGACAGACCCCCAAAAGATTAATTCATTTAAACAAGTAGAAAAAAAACTTTGCTTTAATAACCAAAATTTTGCCCTTAATACACAAACATCTTTTATCTTTTATTTCCAGTAGATATGAACTCAACTTCCAGATAACCCACCTCGATCACTGAGAATCACTGATTACTGAAATCCTCTTCTTTTTGCGTGACTTTAACAGGAACCTCTCTAATGACACATTTGCTTTTGCCTCTTTTTGAGGATTTTGCGGAAATGTGGTGTTGCATTGTTGTTTTGGCAGATTTATGAGATATTTGGCAGAGTAGGAACCCTCCAGACTGATGGGATTGCCGGCGGTGGGGCGGCCCAGCAGTCGTGGTTCTGGGCGATCCGGCTTTGCTTGATGAAATTCCACAATGAATTCATGACTCAAGATGTCTCGAGGAATAGAATTTAAAAGGAAATATTTAAAACTTGGAAGCAATATGTGACTGAGACATTTGCAAGTAATCCAAAATGCCCCCAAACTATATATACATACACACTGACATCCAAAAAAGCTTGCTAATGTTCCCCTTTCACTGTTTACTATACATCATTCTTTCTTTATCATCCTTCATGCTGGTCAGTCAGACGTCCTTGTGAGACACTTACTGTATATGGACATAAGAATCTTTAATATTCAACTGAATTACATCAAATAGAAGTCAGTACAAGAAGTAACAGAAACACTAAGAGTGAACCGAGGAAGTGTAAACAGTAAATATCAAAATCACCATGAGATGCACACAGTCCAGGTTCTCTTCCTGGTATATACAGTAAATATACTTAACATTCGCTGTTCCATATCTGTAGAGGTGACTAAGCTCAGTCCACAATGTGGCGGTATAAGCTACAGTACTGAATGCTCTGACATTTCCAAAGTTTGGGAAGTTACAATAATAATAAGAGGTCAGCTTTCTGCTGTTGTTTTATGACTAAATTATTACTAATATCTCAGTGACATACTCATTTGTTAACTCTTGCCAATGTAACTTGATATATCAGGTCAACATTAGCCATACACTCGTATGTCACCAAACATGATTCAGCACAATTATCACAAAACCTATTTAAAATGTTGTTAAATATATTTATACATTTTATTTATGTAAACATTTTTCCTCATATACAAATGTCAAAGGATAGTACACGCAACAAAAAACAAACAAACAAACAAACAAACAAACAAACAAACAAATAAATAAATACCCATACCTAAACCCCATAACAAAGTGACAGAAGTCCTGAGCATTAACAAGCCCAGTGGATATTTTTGATGGAAACCACCACAAGACTCCATATTATTCTTCTCAAGAGAAGGAACAAAGAACAGTAAACAATACACCTGAGATCAGAAGTGTACAATATGTGGCAAATGTAAGAATGTATCTTTATTTACTTAAAGTCTAAACACAATGTAACATGTAGAACATAGAATAATACGTAGCTACAAATACGGTATGTATAAAACATGGAGATACTTATAATATGGTAACTTGTGTGAACAAATCGAGTCAAAAACTGATGTAAAGTAAAAATGTGTAAAGCTAAAATTTACAAAAGAATACAGTAGGACACAAATGTACACCATGTTTTTACTTTAATTGTATTTCATAATTTCATTTAGGCTTGTAAATTTACAAAAATGATTATAGTTGTAAGTCATACTGAAAATGTTTTTACTAATAAAGACTGGGGTTTGAGAATAAAAATGTTTTGACAAGAGATTTACACAAATTTATTTAAAGTTTAAATAAAATTATTCAATTGGACTTGTTAATTTAGTGTACAGTTAGAGTCACCATACTATATTTTATAAGCGTTTTATTAAAAGGCGGTATTTATAACCATTTCACAATATTTTGTTGGTCTTTAGTTAAACTGTTTAGTGGTAAATTGTAAAACTGTTTCTATGAAAGACCATGACTGTTGACTTATTACAGTTACACTGACTCCATTAGGTGTGTGTGTGTGTGTGTGTGTGTGTGTGTGTGTGTGTGTGTGTGTGTGTGTGTGTGACAATTTTGTGGGAATGTGAAAATGTGATTAGACATTTATGAAAAAAACTTACATTTCTAGGTTTATTAAATAAACCTAGAAAAAAAAAATGTATTTCCTGTGTAACAGGGACACCACGCCCAGTACTGAGTGTATCACCACAGAGCTGGCTGACTGAAGGAGACTCAGTGACTCTAAGCTGTAAGGTTACAAACTCCTCTAAAGACTGGACATTCAGCTGGTACACAGTTGCTCCATACAAAGACTATACTGGCCAAACCAGTAATAGAGCTGTCCTCCTCTCAGACAGCAGCAGAGGATCTGGAGGCTCCTACACTCTCAGTCCTGCTGCTCTTAATCACACAGGAGTTTATATGTGCAGAGGAGAGAGAGGGGAACCAGCTGTTCACTCACTGTACAGCAATCTACAGACACTATGGATCACTGGTGAGGAAATATTAATTGTTGACTTAAGCATAGAATAAAAAATTCAGATCAGAATAATGCAATATCTATCTATCTACTGTATCTATCTGTCTATCTGTCTATCTATCTATCTATCTATCTATCTATCTATCTATGCATGAAGCAGTAAACATTTAAAAGTGTTGTTATTGGTTTTTGTTATAATTTTCATTTGAGTTCTGATGTATTAGATACATACAGATGCAAGAAAAACTATGTGAATGTAGAGAAGAAGTATGGCATTTCATGGTTTTCTGCATTAATTTGTCATAAAATTTGATCTGATCTTCATTTAATTGACAAATATAATGTACATAAATATTCTGTGTACATATATCAGTGTAAGATGAATGATGCATCCTTCATGCCTAGTACCTACTGTAGCCTGTGAGGGCTACGATGACAATGATCTGTAGTTTCTCCCATTGGGCAGGTTTAGGTTCAGCAATGTTCTGTGACCAAAAACCAAGGTCAGACATGTGAATATATTGACTGACCAGGTTTATCCATCAATAGCTTTTTTCTCCTGATGGCATGGCAGGATTCATCAGGCTCAATTGTGAAATAATGGTTCAGGAAGCATGAGGCATCATTTTCTCACAGGATTGGCCACCACAGAGTCCAGACCTTAACTTTCACTTACTCACTCATCTTCTACAGTATATTGCTTTGTCCTGTCCTTTGAGAATCTTTTGGATGTGTTGGAAAAACTTTATGCAATGGTCCAACTCTCCACTAAATCAATACAAGATCTTGGAACGAAAGTAATAAAAAGCTGGATGGAAATAAATCTTGAAAAAAGTTTACCAAAATGATGTCTTGGCAAATATGTGTTGTATTCAAACCACAATGAGGTGCTGCAAAATATTAGTGTGTGTACAGTGTGTTTTCTGGCCAGTGTATATTTAGAGATAAATCCTGTTATTTATACTGTTTGTATTATTATGTTCTCCCACTAATATAATGTAAATTCGGCAAGTAAAGTGCATGTACATGTACTTATATAATAAAGTAAAAGTATATTTGCTTCTTTGGCTGATGCAGGATTCAACTGAACTGAAGCTGAAGGAATCAGCCATTGCAGCTAATCAGGGCTTGGATTTGGACAGACAATCTTGTGATCTGTATCTAAAGGCCTGAAACACTTTAACTCAAGGCTTATATGAAGACAATTGATTTTCACCATTCTCACGGCTGCCAGAAAAAAAAAAGAAAGAAAAAAAAAACACTGTTGTAATTGCCTACTTGTTTACAGGGCACTCACTCACTCACTCATCATCTATACTTCTTAATCCTGTATTCAGGGTCATGGGGACCTGGAGCCTATGCCAGGGCAGGGTACACCCTGGACAGGGTGCCAATCCATTGCAGGGCACAGACACACACACTCACACACTACGGGCAATTTGGGAATGCCAATTAGCCTAACCTACATGTCTTTGGACTGTGGGAGGAAACCGGAGTACCCGGAGGAAACCCACCAAGCACGGGGAGAACATGCAAACTCCATGCACACAGAGACGGGAATCGAGCCTGGCCAGGGATTGAACCTGGACCCTGGCGGTGCAAGGCGACAGTGCTAACCACTACACCACCGTGTCACCTGTTTACAGGGAAATCCTGTAAAATAATTAAGCAGTATGTTGATGTAAAAATAAACATCAAATGTACAGCAATAGTGTTCGGCATCATTATGTTGCACAATTATTCCTTTTCTTTTTTTTATAATTCAAATTTTTTATTTTCAACAGTCTTAATTTCGTACATCATATCATCCAATATTCTCCTTTCCAATCAGTCACCTACTCAGCCATTAGTCACCATCAACATAACAAAAACAGAAGAAAAAGCACATAGATAAACATGGAAAAACAGTTGTTCCCCTCATCTCACCATTTTTATATGCCGCCAAAAATGATCCCATGTTTTTCTCACCCCTTTCTCACCCTGCAATCTTTGCAACATGCACTCATATGATGCGATTTCAATCATCCCATCAATCCACTCTTTCATATATGAAAGAGTTTTGGGGCATTTCCAATTGCATAAGCTCATTTTGGCATCTGTGAGACAACCAGTCTTAATAAGGGTAAATGCATTTTTTGCTATATTAGGTAAAAGTGATTTATCTCCAAGAAGGCATAATTGTGGTTCTTCCGGTAGGTTAATGCCCAACCATTCTTCAAGTATTCTCAGAGACTTATGCCAAAATGGCTGAACTAAAGAGCATTCCCAAATCATATGTAAGTAGGTGCCTTCTTCTTCCTTACATTTCCAGCATAGACTATTTYCAGCTATCCCCATCCTGTAAAGTCTAGATGGTGTATGATAATATCTATGTACTATTTTGTAATGAGTAAATTTTCCCCTAGCTTCCCTTATATTCTTACCCACATTAGATAAAATATCCAACCAGTCATTATCCTGAATATTAATCCCCAAATCCTTCTGCCACATTGTTTTCAGATTATTATTACCTGCAGTTACATTAAGCATCAATTTGTAACACACAGAAGCAGTTTGAGTTTCACATGGTAACTTAACATAGGCATACACAGGGTTATCACTTGCATTAAATTTGTTCTTAACACAATGTCTAATCTGCAGATATTTCCAAAAATTCCCTTAATTTAATTTAATTCAGACCCACAATACTATATTTTTTCACCAATTCAGAATATGACATAAAAATTCCATTCTCATATAGATTATAGATCACCAATTACAGTTATCCCTTTAAGCTACCATTGTTTCCAAAACACCCCCGTTTTGCCTATACAGATTTCCAGATTTGAAGCATATGACGTGAGTTTATGATGTGATGTCTTGCACAGTATATGCAATTTGCTCCAAACATATCTTGAGTGCATTATCATTGGATTTGAGTCCCATTTAGCTCCAGTGCTTTGTGAGAGAATGCTGATGGGATGAAATGGTGAGGCCAGTTTCTGTTCTATTTTGATCCAGTCCAAGTCAGAGTCTTTCTCACTCCAATGTTTAGCCAGTTTGGCCATTTTAAAAGAGAAATTATACATCCTCAGATCCAGTAATCCAAGGCCCCCCTTGTCTCTTGAAGAGGTCAATTTGCTCATTTTAATCCGAGGTATTTTTCCTTCCCACAGAAAATCCCTGATAATGTTATCATATCTTTTAACTTTATCTTTGACAGCAGTGGGTCATAGTTTAACATCATTATATCTTCCAAATTCTGAGTTAGCTTAACCCACAGGTACTTCATACCTTTTGGAATCCATTTAAAGCCAAATTGGGTCATTGTATGAGAATGACACGTTCTAGATATTGCCATAGCCTCAGATTTCTCCCAATTTATTTTGTATCCTGACATATCTGAATATACCTGAATAGTTCTCATTAATGGAGGTAAAGATTTAAGAGGGTCACGAGATAATAATAGAATATCGTCTGCATACAGCATTAATTTATGTTCCATCTCCTCCCCCGCCCCCCTTACTCCCATGATGTTTGGGTCTGCCCTAATCATAATGGCCAAAGGCTCTAAAACTATTGGAAATAATAACGGGGACAATGGGTATCCCTGATGAGTGCCCCTTGAAATTGTAAAAAACTGGGAAGTCAGGGCATTTGTCATCACTGCCGCTCTAGGATTCTTATATAATAARCTAACCCATGTCCTAAAAGAATGTCCAAACCCAAAATTTGACAGGGCTGTGGTCAAAAAGCCCCACTCCACCTTGTTGAAAGCCTTCTCGGCATCTAAAGATATAGCTTCGATCGAGGTGTTCTCTGAAGCGTTTAGCTACATCAGATGAATTAGCCTCCTCATATTATCGGCAGACGACCTTTGCTTAATGAAGCCCGCTTGGTCCTTGTGAATTTTACATGGTAGAACCTCCAGCCGTGAAGACAGAATTTTTGCCAACACCTTGCAATCCACGTAAACAAGGCTTACTGGTCTAAAATTAGCAGGATCTGTTGAATCCCTATCTTTTTTAGGTATCAGTGTTATYAATGCTTCCATAAAGGTACCAGGTAATACTTCAGCTTCAAACGTCTCTGTATAGACTTCTGTTAAAATTGGAGCCAATATGTCTACATACTTTTTGTACTATTCTGATGAAAGCCCGTCTATCCCCGGCGATTTACCCAGGTTCATTGAGGTTATTGCAGCTTTGMCCTCTTCTTGTGTAATGGGAGAGTCTAGTGACTCGGATTGCAAGCCATCTAATTTAGGTAACTCGATATTAGAAAAAAATTGTTTAAATTTTTCTTCATCCGATGTACCTGAAGATGTATATAATTGTTTATAGAACTTCTGGAAGACCTAATTTATTTCCTTTGTCAGTGACACCATACTATTCCCTTTCTTAATAGCCGGAATAATGTTCGCAGCATTTTGTTGTTTTAATTGTCTAGAAAGGAGCTTGCCCGCTTTTTCACCTCCTTCGTAAAACCTAGTCCGTAGTCTAAATAATGCATACTCAGCTTTTTTATTATATATGTCATGTACCTTAAATTTATATTTACAAATATCTTGATATAAGTCATTAGAATAACGTCTAGCTAACTCCTTCTCCATTATACAAATAGTTGCTTCCAGGTTCTCAACCATGTCTCTTTCTTTTTTCTTGTTGCTTGAGCAATAAATTTCCCTCTAATATATGCCTTTGAGGCCTCCCATACAGACGCTACCCTATCAGTGCTTCCAATATTCAGTTTAAAGAATGAGGTAAGATCATCAGCCAACAATGAGCCATCTTGTAATAGTGCCATATTTAAACATCACCTTCCTTTTCTACCAACCTCTGTGTGTAAAGCTATATCCAATTCTACTGTTACATGGTCTGATAACACTATTGCTCCAATTTTAAAATCTACAACTTGACCAATAATAGAATTTGAAACTAAAAAAAAATCTATCCTAGAGTGAGATTTATTGCAATGAGAAAAAAAGTATACTCTCTTTCCGTTGGATTGACTAGGCACCATATATCAATCAATCCAATATCCTCCGTTAGCATATGGAGGGCAGCTCTATCCCTTGGCATAGAGGGTCCTTGATATTTACTCTTATCCAAAACCCCATCCATAACATGATTAAAGTCCCCTGCCAAAATAATTTGTCCCTCTTTGTCTCCAAGAATCTTGTTTATCTTATTAATAAAATCTGAATCTGCCTTATTGGGGACGTATATATTGCCTAATATCATTTTACCTTTTTTCAAGTTGAACAAACAACAGTTGAACATTTCAAATACCAAAATCCCATTTAACATCCTGCTGCTTAACAAAGCACAACTAACCCCTCCCCCTTTCCCAACAGCAGAAAAAGTACAAACAAAAAACAACAAAAAAATCATGGTCATACCAAAGAATGAGGACTGTATGACCATGTTAATGTTTAAACACCCACGAGATTGCTGTCCGTGAAGTGCCAAATCAGCTATCCAGCCTTGTTTTTAGCTGTCAAAGCTGCTCTGAGACAGCACAGGTATTTGACTCCTCCTCACACCAACTCCATTTGACCCAAAAACTCCACTTCCACTATCTTGCCGAAAACCTTTGGTCCCGTTATTCTGGTGCCCTGCAATACTCCTTAATGAACTGCTCTGCATCTGCACTCGATGTAAACACCTTGCTCTTCCCTTGCCATGTGAAACGGAGTGAGGCTGGATATGCCAGTGTATATTTGACATTGACATCTCTCAGGCTCCTCCGGGACGCGGTGAATTCCCTTCGTCTTCTGGCCAGCTCTCTTGACATGTCGGGGAAGAAGAAAATTCTACATCCACTCCACTTTCTCCCTGGCCAATACCTGATTAATCGGCATCAGGCCTGGGAGTGAGAGTGCGATGTGCCCTATCAATCGCAAACTCTCCATCCGGATCCATTCCCAGCCCCTCCGATATGATTTTATACACGCACTTAATCATTCCACCTGCCTCCAGGCCCTCTTTCAGATTGACCATCCTCATGTTGTTGCGGCGGCTCCTGTTTTCTAGATCCTCAATTTGATTCCACAAAACTTCAAGGCGTTTATCGTTCCGTTAGCCATCACTGACGAGTTTCGAGGTGACGTCCTCCATGTTGGAGATGCGGCCCTCCGCTTCATCCATCCTTTCTTGGATTGCGTTTACCGAATTTTTGAGATCGATAACCACCTCTTTGATTGATGACACATCTGTCGCCACACCTTGTAAGGTTGAGTTCATTTTGCTTATTTCGGATAAGATATTTTCCATCTTTAAATTTTGATCTTTCCGCTGGGGTGACGGTGACTCGTGTGGCAACGAATTTTGTCTCGTTGCTATGCGGCTTGTCGAAGTCCCCTTAAAATGTGGAGGTCGATATCTGCTTTTGAAGGCACCTTTTTATTCCACAGATATTTAACCTCACCAGGGACGCTAGCTTTAATCAAAATGTTGAGTGAATATGTCGAATAAATTGAAAATATTGGTGGGGTTTACGGAGCTACACACTATGCTGCCATCTTTCTCGGCGATCCCACGTGACTCCAATTATTCCTTTTCTATTTACATGACCCTTTTTGTATTCAAGGTGAAACTTCACCAGTCTCTTTGAGCATCAATCCCAGCAGAACTCAACACTTTACTGGTGACTCTCTCTCACTGAGCTGTGAGGACCAGAGTAACTCTACTGGATGGACAGTGAGGCAATATATACACAATGAGGGAGTGTCAGATTGTTCATGGTGGGGATCAGTTACAGGATCGACATGTAAAATCAGCTTCCTGTACACATCACACACTGGAGTTTACTGGTGTGAGTCTGAATCTGGAGAAAACAGTAATCCTGTCAACATCACAGTGCATGGTGAGTCTTCATGTAGTGTGTTTATTGTAAAAAAAAAAAGTTTACACTTGTTTTTATGAGCTTGAACTAATGAAGACAAAGAGAACCATTTTCCAGTTCCTGGTGTGATGGACAAGTGAAACCTTATAAAGTGTTGTGCTTTTATTATTTGTGTTAAATGATATAAACCCCTGAAGCACTGGTTTTATAGGAAGCACAGTGACATCTGCTGGTTTGCAGAAGTTAAAGCCATTCACTGAAACACTCTCTTGCCTCTCTGAATAGTTTACATAATTTACATGAACGCAAAAAAAAATGCATAAATCTTCAAAATTCAGTTTGGTGTTTATGTAAGAAAAAATTCATGTAATTTTCACTTGTACTTTGTAAAAGCTTCTTATTATGTGTTAAATAAACCAATAAAATATTTTCTATTTCCTGTGTAACAGGGAGACCACAAGCAGCACTGAGTGTATCTCCACAGAGCTGGCTGACTGAAGGAGACTCAGTGACTCTTAACTGTGAGGTTACAGACTCCTCTACAGACTGGACATTCAGCTGGTACGGAGAGGTTCCCTACAGACATGGCGTAACTCAAATAATAAATAATCGTGGTTCTATCATGTATGTGGAGCTCCTCTCAGACAGCAGCAGAGGATCTGGAGGCTCCTACACTCTCAGTCCTGCTGCTCTTAAACACACAGGAGTTTATATGTGCAGAGGAGAGAGAAGATACTTACACACACAGTACAGCAATCTACAGACGCTATGGATCACTGGTGAGGAAATATTAATTATTGAGTTAAGTATAGAATAAAATAAGTGTGAAAGTAAAATCATAATAATGCAACTTCTATCTTTCTGTTCATGCATGAAACAATAAAAATTAAAAAGTGTTGTTATTGGTTTATTGTTATAATTTTCTCTTGAGTTTCCATGTATTTCATAAATACAGATGCAAAACACTATTGTAATTGCCTACTTGCTTACAGGTGTCATGGGTCTAGCTGGTGGTACTCGCTAGACTGGCTGATATTGTTGCCATGGGCGTATATAGTAGGCATGAAGGCAGAGGGGTTGTTGAAACAAAGAGTCCTTTTATTAACAAACTAAAAACAGACACAACCAAAGAACAATGCTCGACCAAGTTTCCCAGAACAAACTGCTATTTATAGAAGCTTTAATGAGCCACCTCAGTTCAGGTGAGCACTCATCACCTGACTGAGGTGCCTTTTGGGAAACTGAGTCAAGCAACAAGAACTACACAGACATGAACAGTGACCTCTGGTGGAGGTTCCTAACAGTACCCCCCCCTTAAAAACCGGAGGTCCCCATTGTCTTGAGTCATTTCACCCGACTTACGATGCCGACAAGCTGGTTCCCCGAGCAGGATAGGAAGGCCGGTGAAACTGGAATGTCGCCAAAGCCAGGCACCGGAGGCAGTCTCGGGTCTACCCTTGACACTTGGCAGCGGAGGCAGCAATGGCCCGTTCTCGGGGTGATGGACTCGAAGCCGGGTGGTGGATGTGGGACCTCCATTGATGCTCTGGGATGGGAAAAGGGGGATCCCCCACTGAGGCACTGGAAGGTGGTTGGAGCCTCCCCGTGAGGCTCGGAGATGAAGGGTGGAGCCTCCCCGTGAGGCTCGGAGACGAAGGGTGGAGCCTCCCCGTGAGGCTCGGAGACGAAGGGTGGAGCCTCCCCGTGAGGCTCGGAGATGAAGGGTGGAGCCTCCCCGTGAGGCTCGGAGACGAAGGGTGGAGCCTCCCCGTGAGCCCCTGGAACGGAAGTGGGTAGTGGGACCTTTCAAAGTTCAGCTGTAGGACAAGCTGACTACCCTCAGCCTGCTTGCCCCAGCGTTACGGTCTCAGCACCCCCAAAACAAATTTCTCCTGGGGGCCCCCACTGCTATGCCTTGGTTTGGTCGAGCATTCTGTCATGGGTCTAGCTGGTGGTACTTGCTAGACCAGCTGATGTTATTGCCGTGGGCATATATGGTAGGCATGAAGGCAGAGGGGTTGTTGAAACAAATAGTCATTTTATTAACAAACTAAAAACAGACACAACCAAAGAACAATGCTCGACCCAGTTTCCCAGAACAAACTGCTATTTATAGAAGCTTTAATGAGCTACCTCAGTTCAGGTGAGCACTGACTGACTGAGGTGCCTTCTGGGAAACTGAGTCAACCAACAAGAACTACTGTTCACAGACATGAACAGTGACCTCTGGTGGAGGTTCCTAACAACAGGGCAATCCTGTAAAAATAAAATAGAATGTTAATGTAAAAATAAACATCTAATTTAAATCAATAGTGTTCGACATCAATATGTTGCACAATTATTCCTTTTTTTTATTTACATGACCCATTTTTTATTCAAGGCGAATCTCCTCCAGTCTCTCTGATCATCAATCCCAGCAGAACTCAACACTTTACTGGTGACTCTCTCTCACTGAGCTGTGAGGACCAGAGTAACTCTACTGGATGGACAGTGAGACGATACACACACAGTGAGGGAGTGTTAGATTGTTCATGGTGGGGATCAGTTACAGGATCTACATGTAATATCAGCTCCCTCTTCACATCCTACACTGGAGTTTACTGGTGTGAGTCTGGATCTGGAGAAAACAGTAATCCTGTCAACATCACAGTGCATGGTGAGTCTTCATCTAGTGTGTTTATTGTTAATAAAATGTTTAATTATAAAATATCTAAAGATTACACCTGGGGGGGAAACCTAAGGAAGACAAAGAAAACCATTTTCCAGTTCCTGGTGTGGTGGACAAGAAGCCTTATAAAGTGTTGTGCTTTTATTATTTGTGTTACATGATTTAAGGCCCTGAAGCACTGGTTTTATAAGAACCGCAGTGACATCTGCTGGTTTGCAGAAGTTAAAGCCGTTCACTGAAACTTTCTCTTGCTTCCTGAATAGTTTACATAATTTACATGAATGAAAAAAATGCATAAATATTCAAAATTCCGTTTTGTGTTTATGTAAAAAAATATCCATGTAATTTCCTCTTTTTCTTTGTAAATGTATACATTACTCCACCTTTATTTGGTTGTACACACGTGGACAAAATTGTTGGTACCCTTCAGTCAATGAAAGAAAAACTCACAATAGTCACAGAAATATCTTTAATCTGACAAAAGTAATAATTAAAAAAAATTCTATGCATGTTAACCAATGAAAGTCAGACATTGCTTTTCAACCATGCTTCAACAGAATTATTAAAACCATAAACTCATGGAACAGGCCTGGACAAAAATGATGGTACCCCTAGAAAATACTGAAAATAATGTGACCAAAAGGACATGTTAATTCAAGGTGTGTCCACT
>QMIH01001322.1:161502-176522 GCA_003987875.1 Clarias batrachus | reverse complement strand
TGTTCTAGAGATGTGTCTGCTGCTAGAACTCTGTGTGGCATTGACCTGCTCTCTGATCTGAGCTGCTGTTAACCGCCGATTTCTGAGGCTGGTGACTCGGATGAACTTCTCCTCCGCAGCAGAGGTGACTCTCGGTCTTCCTTTCCTGGGCCGGTCCGCATGTCAGCCAGTTTCTTTGTAGCGCCTGATGCTTTTTGTGACTGCACTTGGGGACACTTTCAAAGTTCTTTTTACTTCATTTCTTAAAGTAATGATGGCCACTCATTTTTCTTTACTTAACTGCTTTTTTCTTGCCATAATACAAATTCAGTCTCTTTGAATGAGAAGGGGTGTCCAAACTTTTGCTCTGTACTGTACATTCCAATGGAAAAAGGCTGTTTTGAATTGTAATATTTCACATTAATCCTGTTTGTACTGTATTTCTGATCATATAAATGTAACCTTCATGAACATACTTGTGCGAGTTCAGTGAGATCTGCTCTGAAGCACAGTTCTTCTCTTGGAAAACATATAAGAAATAGAGATCATATTTTGCCCCTTACAGAAATGTAGATTCAAGCTTTAGCAGCAATAGAACAAGAAAACATCAAATTAACACCATTAAAGATTTCAGATGAATGCATAAGGAATCAGAGAAAATCTTGAATGAAACAGAACCTGAGCTGAACAGTGAACCTGAAGCTGGAACTTCACCTTGTGCACATGTAGAACTGAGAGGACAGGACATTTTGATGCTGAGACACTTGAGCACAAACCTGAACATCTTTTTTTCTATGCAAACAGTATTGCAGATTTCTAAATCTTTCTCTCATAATTAGAGTCTCTCTAATGTTAAATGTTATGAAAACCTGAAAGTTTATCAAAAGTGACGATACATTAGTGCCCTTTTTTTCAGACTTCAGATATTGTGGCTCACTGAATGAAAACTGTCCTGGAAGATCTCGATGTGTTTATCCGTGATGGATCATCTGCACTATTCAGAACATGTCTGGTGAGTTGCATTGATTCTCTGCAGGCACTTTAACAAAAATACGGCTGTTAATGTTTGTGTTGACATTATTAAGATATTTTAATTCTTATTCATTTGAACTCCGACTCTTATTTTACTTTATCTGATCATCTCAACTGATTTTAAGGATTTATGAGGTGTTTCCTTCTGTACATTTTGTCTACATTAATCTGGTAGGATCCAAAACTTTCATGGAACAAAAAGAAACATAACAACATAGAAAAGATGGATGTCGAAAGTGATGTTTTTGTTCTCTTTATTACATTAGGACAGTACTCCTGATGGCGGAGAGACCAGAGGGATGAAAGTGGGAGTTCCTATTGTGATTGAAGATGATGATTCCCCTACGACTTTGACCCGAGTCATAAACCTTACTCTTGTGTTGGAGGAAGGGATTGTCTGGCAGGATGCTCCAGAACAGTTTGGCCTTTGACCTGTTTGACTGATTTCAGTACCAAAAWATCTGAAGTACACTTTTGAGGTGATTGAGAAGGTGTTCCTGGTACTGGACACTCACTGCTCTGCAAGGGTACAATCCCGTAAGACTTCACTTCTGCTATGACTTTGCTATTGTGAGCGGTTTTCAGACTTCAAATGTTGTGGCTCACTGAATGAAAACTGCCCTGAAAGGTCTCCCTGTGTTTATTTTTGATGTTTATTATTATTTTCAGTAGTAATTTGTACTTTTTTGCCTTGTTTTGTGCAGTTTAGACTGTGATAGGCATTCTGCCATGTTTCAGCACTTTTAATACAAATTCTACATTACATGATTCCCTGCTTCAGAGAGCCAGGCTAACCCCAGATGTAAGTAAATGCTCATTGCTGCACTGTTTTGGGGCAGGGACGTGCAGATGATGTTTGGTCTGCTTTCTGTTTGTTTCAGTGTGTGTGTGTGTGTGTGTGTGTGTGTGTGCCCCTGTGAACACAGAGAAAAGCGTGCCCGTGAGATGTTGTGTGCAGATCACTGAGCTGTTGCAGATTCCAAAATTGACATTGTTACCGTTTTTTTATCGCTGGAATGGAAGAGATGGAAAGTTTCCTCATCATAACATGCCTTATTGTTTTTACTCACTCTATACACAACCCGTGATTTTTATGCTATTTTACATAGGGGAGAACATACAAACTCCATGCACAGAACAAGAACAATAAAAAATTAATATTATTGATTAAATATGGCCAGAAAAAACTGTTGTGCTCAAAAATTTAAGAGATGAAGAGTCATGTCTATCAATCTGATATACAGTATGCTGGAGAAACTCCCATGTGGGAAGACACTGCTTTGTGTAGTTCAAAGACAAGAAAACCTTTAAAACAAACATCAACAGCCTCCACCAAAGAGTCTGGAACACAATTGGGTGCATCATACAGCCACGAAAAATTATATTATAAGCGTATTATACCAAAGTATTGTGTTGTGTGCAGAGCGGCGAGGGATTTCCTGAAGCTCAAATCTCCGAAAACGATGGGCCAATTTTTTTAAGCTGTACAAACATACATTCCTGTTTAAACAGCTCTTAAAACTACACTTTGTGACAATTACATACCGGCATGTGGGCAGTCCTTTTTTGTTTGTTTCTTTGAGTTTATGTTTTAGTTATATTGTTTTACCTTTGTTTTTCTAGAGGGCTCTATTGTTTGTTTTCTTGATGTTCCTTGTGTCTGTGGATTCATGGAGCTGCTCTGTTCATGTTTAGTTAGGCCGTGTCTCCTCCTGTGTAAGTACTGTTGTCTTCTGGTTTAATCCTTTGTGTGTAGTTTCCCTTGTATGTGTAGCCACATGAGGGCTTAGCTTCTAGCAGGTTAGCCTCCAGTAGGCTAGCCTCTAGTGGGATTCACTGCTAGTGGTTCTGGTCGCTAGTAGGTTAGCCACTAGTTTGGTATAGCCTCATGTGTGCCTTTCCTTTTGTGTTCCAGTTCCGATCCCCTAGTTCAGTACTAACCCAGTTATCCACTAATCCAGTTAGATACTAACCTGGTTATTTCAGCGTCCATTGTCCCCAGTATTCCATGTAGCTACTAACCTCAATAACCACGCGACCCAAACTCTTCTAAAAGACTGCTACAAAACGATAAGACCGTGTTTGTTTTTCTTCGTTCTTTAAAAAGACTGATATCGTTCCTTGTTGTATCTCTGTGAATTTAAGTTTCTCCTTGTCTGCCTTGCTCTGTGCTTCCGTGGATTTCCGTGTTTTAATGTGCCTCTGTGTCTCCCGTGCTCCCAATCTGTTTAAAACTCCATTTTTATGCACTCCCGTTTTCTCCCCTGCCAGCTCCGCGTTATTTCCTGTTTATTTATTAGTTTCTGTTTTGCTTTTGGTTTCCGCTTATTCCCGTGTTTAATTTCCAGAGTTGAGTATACTATTTTGGTTGAACCCTGTGTTTTGTTTTCACCTGATTTTGTAAATAAACTGAAATTGCCACATCAGTGACTTCCGTGTGTGAGTTCCGTTGGTTTGTGACACATACCCATACTACAGGTGGTGTATTTTGCTGTTGAATTTAAAGACTTTTTATCTTTCTTTTTTATTTTTCTAAGGAACATTATTATGATGGCGATAGCGGTACTGGGTACTTAGCATGGAGAATCAAAACGATACAGAGAGGCTTAGCTAAGGAACGACGTGCGTCATTTGAAGGTACACAATGAAATTCTGAAATCTTACTTTTTTATTTTTATGTAGCTCATTCTGCAATCTTTTACAGGAGTTCTCTTGCTCAGTTGCCTGTTTAAGGATTAACTTCATTTTAAAAGCTTCAACATTGAGCAGTGTTGAAGCTTTTAAAATGCTTTGTTGTTGATCATCAGGACAAGGAACTTCTACTGAAGCGGGGTGTGGTGGACCAACTGTAAGACGGCAGTCAGAGTTTAATCCAGAGACCACCCTGAGTGAGGATGAATGCAAGGAAGCAATTGCATTCATGAGCCATTCTTCTGATGAGGACGCCATCAAAAAGAAAATGAAATTGACATTCAACTATCGCTGCAATATGGTTCTTGACCCCATGCAGTCAAGTGATATACTGACAGTCTTTCCACGATTCAAAGACATTAAAGGCTTGGTAAAGTGTTTATAATCATACTTTTAACAATTTAACAATACAATAAATTGTACTGATGTTTAAATGTAAGTTTATTCACTGATTGCTTGAGTTTATATCCATAATATATATATATATCCATAATGATTTGTCTGGTATTGGCTCATCCTTTTCTGCCTCTTCTTAGATTGAGCAAGACTTTGTTCTGATGTTTGGAGAAGGAGTGTCAGGCAAGCTACTGGAGAAGTGGACCACTGCATTCAAGAAAAAAGTGATTCAGCAGTGCAAAAAGCTTCCAAGCACCAGTGATTTGGAAGAATGTGTTAACATTGGTAAGATGTTTAAGATTAGGTTTATACTTTAAATATTAATTAGAAAGATTAAGATTTGATACCCATACATTTTTAATGTTCTTTTTATTCTTTAATTTCACTTCCAGTTTGCATTATTGATCAGATTTTGCTAACATAATGTATGTGTGTGAACAGGTTGGGACAGCGACCTCTCTTCTATAATACTTCTGTTGCATCTGATCCCACCTTCGGCCCAAGGCCGGAAAAGACCAGGAAAGGTGTCTGCCTCTCAAGCAGAAAAACACCTTGTTGTCTTCAYGAAGGTTTGTTTTTTTTCTTGTTTTATTTATTTTTCTGTTTTATATTTAACATATTGGTGATGGTTCTCCTTCAATTTACTTGGCTTTCTCAGAGTGGAACAAACATTGAGGAGCATCTTCGAGAAATCACAGCTGTTGCTCAGCCCTATCTCCTGGCCGTGGGACCTCAGAAGAATTCAGTTCACCAGTACTTCATTGTTCTTGATCGACATGCCATTCCATGCAAGTCAATCTCTTCTCTTGGTGCCGTTGACGAGCTGTTTAAGGCACACTTTGTTTTTGGTACCTCTTACAACATTATGCTAAACAACKTGTACACTTTCATTCAGACCACTGTGTACAACATAGATGTTGGCAGAGTGAAGGAGAGTCCTCGTGTTGCTGAGGTTAGAGCACGGCTGCTTTGCTAGGTGCTAAGTTTAAATAGCTAAGCTTTTCTGCCCTCATGAAGTGTTTTGTTTGTCAGGCTGAGTTAAATGGTTCAAAATTGCTTCTTAGGCACTTCAGATTAGTTCATGGTTTTGTTCCTGGAAAGAATCTTCGCCTTAAATGTGTAGAGGCGGGGTGTTGTTCTGTGTTTGGYACTTTTTCAGGGTTTAGAAAACATTTGAATACAAAACATCCTGAGCAAAGCGACCAGCATTTTGACCCCTTTGACAACTGTGAGACTGCTGAGACAGGAGGACAAAGTAGTGCTCAAACATTTGATCAGATTGGCTCTGTTGGAGAGGTGGTCACGACATCTGTATTGTTAAAGTCAAAAAAGAACACTTTGGATATGTGTGCATCTGCTGTTGCACAACTAAGATTTGCTGGGTTAAGTCAGTCTGCTGTAAGTGGTTTTGTTTCATCTATGGAGGAAATAGTTTTRGAGATTCACAGTCAGACCCAGGATGCAGCTTTGCTCTGTCTGTCTCCACATGACATTGCAACTAAAAGGAAAATAGAAAGTTCATTTCAAKATTTGGAAAATCCATTTACTTTGTTAAATTCGGAAGCCAAACGAAAGAGACTATTTCTTGAGAAATGGGGAACTGTTGAACCAACCGAAATAGTGCTTGGCACAAGATTTTATAGCAGGAGAAACAAAACCACTGGAACATAAGAAAACTTATCTGTTACAACAACTTGATCAAATGTTCCAGTGGTTTTTTTTCTCCTAAGTTTTCTTATATTCCCATTTTAGAAACACTAAAGTCAATTTTACAAAATCCACATCTTGTTGATTTGTTTAAACCCAGGCATGTTCCAAAGGAAGGTGTTTATGTTGACATAAGTGACGCGGCCCATTTTAAAAGTAATCCTTTATTTTGCACAGAAAAAGATGCTTTACAAATTCAGTTATTTTATGATGATTTCGAGACCGCCAATCCTTTGGGTTCCAAAAAAAGTATGGACAAATTGGGTGCTATCTATTTTACATTAAGGAATTCCCCCCCCGCCCTCCCCCATTTTTAACTCCTCACTGGATAACATTCATTTATGTGCCCTCTTTCATGCACAGGATATTAGACGGTATGGTTTTAATTCTATAATTGAGCCTCTAGTAAATGATGTGAGATTGAGGGGGTTAAGAATCCGGTATCTAGACATTGTGTAAGGGGTACAGTTGTTCAAGTCACAGGGGATAACCTTGGCTTACACAGTTTATTAGGATTTCTGGAGTCATTTGGGGCTCAATATTGCTGTCGTTTCTGTGTTCTTGAGAAAGATCGCTTTCAATTTGTGTTTTCCGAAGATAACCCTGAAGTTGTACTAAGAACAACTGAGATGCATGCTCTGCATTGTAAAAAGTTACAAGATGACTCTTAGACTACCTCATGTTTATGGCGTCAAACGGGTGTGTTTGTTAAATTCACTCAAGTATTTCAACATGGCAAACAATTTTGCTGTGGATATAATGCACGACATTTTAGAAGGTGTCGCTCAGCTAGAGGTAAAATTTGTTCTGCAGGACATTGTGCATACTTTTCTGAGTGCTGATGATCTTGCTGGTAGAATACATGCTTTTGATTATGTTTACAGAGGAACCGTCCTCCAATGGTCAAATTGTTTGAAGGCAACGATTTGGTTTTAAATGCCATCCAATCTTGGTGCTTGTTACGCAACATGCCTCTGTTATTTGGTGATTTAGTGCAGAGAGATGATAATACTGGTATCTTTTGCTTTTACTTCCACAGATTGTTAACATCGTATTTTCACCAGTCCTAACAGAAGGCATGACCATTTATCTTAAACATTTAATAATTGAACACCACCAGCTATTCAAAAAATTATTTCCCGAAAAAAATCTGTTGCCAAAGCATCACATAATGATACATTCCCCACAGTGTATAAGGAAAATTGGACCAATTCTGCATATGTAGTGTATGCGCTACAAAGCGAAACACAAATTCTTTAAAACACAATTAAAAAGTTTCAAAAACATCACCAAAACACTAGCCAAAAAGGACCAGAATTGTATGGCAATACACTCCAAACTAGGGGTGGAAATATCAGAACTTGTCTATTCTGTAAACTGGATCAAACATCATGGCACAGAGTATCGCCCTGACTTTATTATCTGTACAGAAGTAGCATGTGAGATGCCAGTGTTTTGTAAGATCAAMACTATTGCTGTGAAAGATGAAAATGTACTGCTCTGTGGAACACTGATGGAAACGCTCTGTTTTGTTGACCATTACCATGCATTTACAGTCAGATCTCATCCAGACCGAGTTTTAAAGGTAGTGAATGTTAACGAGCTGTTTTATTTCAAACCATTTGCTCTTTAAATGAAGTATGGCACAACAGATTCTGCAGTGCATATAGTGCCTTATAGTCATTTTATGCAGATGTTTTTCAGATGTGATGTATGTGTTTAAGCCTGACAGTGTTTTAATAAATGTTTTAAATGGTATGTTGAGGTTGTTTTCTGTTCTGTATTATTCAATGTATTCAGTGTAAAAAAAAAAAAACACCCTGTAAGAGTTGACTTTGCACTGTTGCAAATTAGTGACACCACAAAGTGAAATAATAATACTTATGGAGTTATTTGATCAGCATTTTAACCTAACACCAAATGGGTTTTAAAATTGTACTCTCTAAGTGGGATTTCTTCACTAATAAAAATGTAAATAAACTCTACAAAAGTGAAATATTAACACCATGTGTACAGAAACAACACAGCAAATCCAGTTATTTCTATATTTAAAGTTTGATGTCTTTAAATGTATATTTTTTTTAAAATAACAATAAACAGATACAAACAGAGGCTATATATATATATATATATATATATATACAGTTCATTCTTGGTACAAATACAATTTTCAGCTAGTGAACTTGATTGTCTGTCTAAACAACATTTAACCTTTGACTCATTATTGTACAGTAAATATCAATTAGCTCTAGTTCAGATTTTTCATGTTCGTATAAAGTACTCAGATGTGGAAATTACCATCACTGTAGTATTTCTTTGATACAACATATCGTTATTCCTTTTTCATGACTTAAGCTCTAATTATATTTTAAAACTGCGGCGAATGAAAATGTCACTTTGCGCCACTTTGCGGTTGTTTCACAAATGACTTTGAAGTGTGGCTGATTTATTTTGGCTGCTGTTGTTTTGCCGCGGCCGTGAGCATGGCGGTAATAGGCATTCCCGTTGACTATTACTGTAATCACCTTCTTAATGGCACACAAAGCCATTTGACTTTCAACTGTAAGCAGCTATTTTTTATTAGCTCAGCATGAATATCTGGATCTTTTCAGTCCCTTGAAGTGTAGCTGAAACAAACAATCAATTGTGGGTGTCACAGCACTGTCAAAGCATGTTCAGGAGACACATCACAGGAGACACAGCACACATCAGGAGAAGGATACAAAAAATTAAAAGGCTTTATCACTGCCTATACGCACAGTGAAGTCAATTATTAAGAAGTGGAACATGTTTCTTACAATACAGACCCTCCCTGATGCCAATATCACAAATTCTCCAAAATTCTGGCTTTTGCAAGAAAAAAGGCCACTCCTTATGAAAGGCCACATGTAGTCATGACTGAGCTTTGCGTAAACGCAGGTGGTCAGGTGAGACTAAAATGAAATTACTTGGCTGCAACACCAAACAATATGTCTGGCAGAAATCCAATACAGTTCACAATTCAAATAAGGCCATTCCAACATCAAAGCATGGAGGTGGTAATATCCTGTTATGGGTGTTTCTCTGAAACAGGGACTGAAGCACTTGTCAGGATAGAAGAAAAGTGGATGGGGCAAAATACCGTCAAAGAGGAAAATCTGCTGCCCTCTGAAAGAAAGTTGTCAATGGGAAGGAGATTTACCTTCCAATAGGACAATGACTCAAAGCACACATCAAAAATGACCACGCAGTGGGTGATAGAGAAAAAGGTGAATGCCCTTGCATGGCCTAGTCAGAGCCCAGATTTAACCCAATTGACAATCTGTGAAATGTCTTGAAGACTGCAGTCACCAAACCTTCACCATCAAAATTTAACTTGAACAATATTGCAATTGTAGATGTGCAAAGTGTTGTGTGCCATTGAGAAGGTGATTAGCTTCACTTGATTTAGTTTAGTTTATTAGTCATTTTTGGGAGGGGGTGATCCGTTTTCAAATCAGTCATTCTGTTTTCTATTTGTTTTTTGACATGTTTTTTATGCCTTTCACTTGGATGTTAAAAGTTAGACTCAGCGAATACAGCTGTATAAAACTAAAAATATCTGTCCTTCATTCAGGCTACAAAAGAACAAAACGTGACCACTTTCAATTGGAGTCATTCTTTTCTAAACACACTTTTCTATTCTTTTATATATACACAGTAGGAGAGATCAATTTAGGTCTATCCCCTATGTTTGTGCTGTTCATATTCCTATTGGCTCTTTAGTTACGCCAGTTATCCAATATGCGCTGAGTTCTTTTAGAGTCCTTTAGAGGTTGCTCACATGCTCATTGCACAATCAGAAAAGCTTTTATTCTGTGCTGGAGTGAGCGCACCGATCAGCAGGAGCCACAACATACAAACTGTGTGTATGCAACTTGTACTGATGGTGAGTGCACTGTGTGACTACATTGTTTAAGACAATCAGTAAACTCTATGGAATAGATGCTCTTGTATACATACTCTTGTATCCTCTTCTGTGTATAATCGTTTGTTGCTGTTATTTTTATATTTATTTGTTTGATGTTTGTGTGCATTTTCTTTTTAGAATGTAGACAACGTTTGATTTGTGTTATACTATATTATTATTATTATTATTGTATTGTATAGTAGCATTGATTTATGGGTGTGGTGCTAAAGTGCTAAACAGAATGTATCTTTGGGATGCGCATGTGTGGTAACTATGGGTGTGAGAGACTGATGGTTAGGAGAAAGTTATACACACCATTAGATCGAAGTAAAGCAGCTCTCTCAGTAAATTTATTATTGAATATTACAGCTAAAAGCTGTGTGTGTCTGTGTACGTGTGTGTGTGTGTGTGTGTGTGTGTGTGTGTGTGTGTGTGTGTGTGTGTGTGAGCTGAGTGCGGTCCTGGAGGCTCTTTCTAGAGCATTATAGCACTTGCATTGTTTTCCTCTAACACGCCTCTCTCTCTCTTTCTCTCTTCTTCCTCTCCTCCTGCATCGACTTCTGCTGTACTGTATTAATGAACGCTGTGCTGTGTGTCTGTTTAGAGTTCCAGCTCATCTTATTTCCAGATACAATATTTATAATTTTTATTTCTTTATTTTTTAAACAATGTTTTAAAAATAGAAAAATATTTAAAAAATAGAAATAAATAAATAAATAAATAATCATACTGTTTAAATAAATATCCTGTAATGCTGACCAGGCCTTGTATGTCTTTAGAGCTTTTGGATTGTCAGATGATGAAATAGTTTTCACATAAAAAGATCTCTATAAAAGCAAATTTTTTGGCAGTTCGCTGGTCTGGAGCATTCGGTTGAGTGTTAACATAATGCCAACAGTGAAAGACATAAGCAATGGACTTTTTTTTCCTTCTTCTATATAATAATAATAATAATAATAATAATAATAATAATAATAATAGAAACAATTATGCACATCTTAAGCTGGTTTAACTAAGGTTCTAACTAAATCTTAAAAAAGACTTTCTCAGAGTAAAGGGGGCTAAATACAAATGCATGCCACACTTTTCAGATGTTTATTTGTAAAAACAACTTTTATTTTAAAACCCTTTATAATTTTCCTTCCACTTCATAATTATGTGCCAGTGTGTGCTGGTGAAACATGAAATCATATGAAATTCCAATAAAATACATTTGGGTACGCCAATTAGCCTAATCTGCATGTCTTTGCACTGTGGGAGGAGTCCAGATTACTGGAAGGAAAGTCATGAAGCATGGGGAGACCAGGCAAACTTCATGCACACAGAGGCTGGAATCAAACCCAGCATTGTGTTCTGTGTGTGAGGAGAGAATTATTTGCCTTAGCAAACTAAAAGTTTGTTTAGCCTCATAAAAAAAGAAACTACTAAAATAGTTGTAGAAAAAATTCTACACGGGGATATTTATAAAATTGTGATACCGAAGTGCAATACAAATATAATCAGCACCCAGGTATCATTGTAATATTGTATCAGCTTCTAGATCCCAGACCTTAATTTTACATTTCCTTACCACCAGTGCTGCCAGCACCACCTGAGGCAACATGGAGAACTCCACACTGCTCTGTATACCTTCTCTATGTGTGTGTAATTGTTTTGTGGAACATTAAAGAAGCTGGAATGCTTGAAGAATGAATGCTTCTATACCATGTTAGCTGTTGGAGAAGTTGAATGTGAAGACATTTCCATTTAGGCACTTGGCAGATGCTCTTATTCAGCACAACTTACATGAGTGCTTTAATGCCTTTAAGTTTCCATCAATAAATATACCATTATACTGGCTTACTAGATTACTGAATAGATGGCCCATCAGACAAACAGTGCTGGGAAGGCTTTTTTCTTTCGCTCCTGTGAGGGTGGACGGGGATGGGGTGGATAAAGACAGATAGGTCTTTAGGTCTTTTAATCATTGCTTAAAGATTGCGGTGACTTGTCAGTACGTACATCTAAAGGAAATTCATACAACCACCAGGACAGAAAACAGTCTAGATGTTTTCGTCAGTCGATCAGTGCTGGAGGATTGGATGGAATGTGGTGTGATAAGTACTTTGAGGTAAGTGGGTGCTGTGCAATTTTTACCTTTGGACCACGAAGAGCCATGAGACAGCTATAAAGGGAGAACAGAAAAGGATGAAATACTGAACCCTGTGGGACACCAGTGTAGAGTCTGTGTAGCTGCCCTTCGGTATCGACAAAAAAAACGGGACACAGAGTGCTTCTGACGGGTCCTTATCTCTCTTTTATTTCGCTCGTGCAGAGCGCCATTGAGCTTTAGTTGCGTAGCACCGTGAAACTACACACAGAAACAATAATCAAATGAATATCATAAATAGAGTGCACATTTACAAAGAAACATAAAAAATAATTAACAATAAATGAACAGATTGAAACAACTTATTAACAAGTAGAGCTCACGACATACAAAACGAGCTCATATAACTTCGTAATAAAGTACAAAATACAACACATATCAGTTTCACGTACCTCGCTCCGCTTTACCAAAGGGTACCAAGTGCAAATTAAGCTGAACCAAAGCTGCATTCCTCAAGAAACTAAATTTTTCTCCATGTGCTTCGGAGGAATATGAATCTTCGCGCTTCTCCCTGATTACCTGACTACTTCTCATTAGCGCCCCCCTTCACAGCGTAAAGCACGTAACATGTACAATGAATTTAAAGAGACACAACCATTTTGCGGTCATTTACAGTCTGCATAGAACAAATCTCATCCATGTCTCTGTCACGGCGTGCGCCTGTGATGGGTGTGCGCACAAATCAATATCGCTCCTCACTCCCTATAAAACACAGCGGGGAGTGTAGCTCAGGGTCTGTCTGTTGGGAAGCTGGACTTTACTATATGGTGGGATTTTTTTTAAAAAGGCCGCAGAGAGGATTGCGTTAGGGCCCCTGATCCCAGCCGGGAAAGCCGCCCAGCCGACGGACATCCAGGAGAGACTCCCACCTGTGGCCACGCCAAGAGAGAGCTGGGAGGGACCGGTCTTGGCTCACATGCAGCCGTCATGGGAGCGTGCAGGAGCACTACTTCTGCATGCTCCAAAGCTGCCACTCTGTCCGCCGCTCACCAGCCTGTGCCCGCATGCCAGCGGGCACTGCCAACCATACCAGCACATTCTTCACCTTCATTCCCTACCCTTTCTTTCTGTCCTCCCACCTTTAACCCTTTCCTTCCCCATTTTCCTTATATAAATTACCCTTTTCCTGTAAGAGCTCGCCTCGTGTCTGTGCTTTATGGTGCTGCCCGTACAACTTTGAACGGTAAGGTATAATAGAAAGGCACCAAAACATCCAGTGCACCACACCCCACCATGCATGGGCACAGCAGTCAAAAAGCCGAACGCCCCCAACCCAGCCTCCAAACTCCCCAGTCCAGTCATCCCAGTCCAATTAAACCCCATGGGATGCGCCAGACAAGCAAATCCGACCTACACAGGCCCCACCCCAAAACCCACAGTACTAAAAGGATCTGCTGCCTGAAAACAGAGCACTCCACATGAGGTCCTGAGGTGCCAGAGCTACCCCCGAGGCACAAAAGGAACCCAGAACCTAGGTGGATTTAATGTTGGGGGTTTTAATGGTATGCCTCCTAGAATGCAAGTTATAATCCATTACTGACTGAGAAATGAGCACTTTTAAAATGTAATCAATTACAAAGAAATTGCAGGCACTTCACCTGCGCAGTGCTGATGGTGGGTGTTGTGTCTCCTCAGACATGCAGTCCTGCAGCGTCCATCACTGTGTCCTCTTCTTACTCACCCTCACATTCACCACTGGTAAGTCTCACTTCACTCTCACTACACACTCTACACTCTACACCCTCACATTCACCATTGGTAAGTGTCCTTTCAATCTCACTGCACACTTTCAATGCATGCTCTCACTTCACTGTCAAACCTCACTGTACATTCTTAGTACATATTCTCACTGTACACTATAAATGCCCCCTCTTACTGTACCCTCACAGTAAAATTATTATTTGATATTGTGGTCGATGGCTTCCCCTCAAAATGGGGTTGAAATGTTGACAGGAATGAAGACACAAACCACTTGCTTCTCTTCCCAGATTCCATCTCTTTAAATTCAAATTCAAATTCAAATTTTATTCGTCACATACACAGTCACACACAGTATGATATGCAGTGAAATGCTTATACGACTGCTATTGACCTACAGTACTACAACAAAAAAGAAATAAGATATTTAAAATAAAGAAACACTTATTTACAAAATGTACAGAATAAGAATAAAAAAATAGAAATGAAATAAAGTATTTGAATAAGATAAAGTTAAAGAATATCTAATAAAATAAAAATAATGGATATAAAGTGACTGAATTGTAATGAAAAGTGGTGTAGTGCAGATCATAATGTAGTGGAGAATTTCGACATCACGGTCTGCAAAAAGTGCAAGTGTGCAAATGTTCCATGTGTAAACCGGTTGTGCGTCCCGGTAAAAGGTAAAAGTTAAGAAGTCTGCAGTCCTGATGTGTGCAAAATGTGCAAGTATGTGAGTGGTATGTCCTATGTGGTGTTGTGATTGTGAAGAAACTCCTCCTCAGTCTCTCTGTATTGGCCTTCAGGGAGCGGAAGCGCTTTCCTGACCGCAACAGAGAGAACAGTCCATTGCTGGGATGACTGAGGTCTTTCACTATCTTCCTGGCCTTGCTCCAGCACCGCTTGTTGTAGATCGTCTGAAGGTCAGGGAGCTTGGTACAGATGATGCGTTCAGTTGATCGAACCACCCTCTGTAGGGCTCTCCTGTCCTGTATGGTGCTGTTCCCGAACCAGGTTGAGATGTTTCCCGTCAGAATGCTCTCTATGGTGCAGGAGTAGTTCCTGAGCACCTTAGAGGGCAGTCTGAAGTCTCTCAGGCGTCTGAGGTGGTAGAGACGCTGCCGGGCCTTCTTCACCACGGTGTTGATGTGACAGGACCATGACAGGTCCTGCGTGATGTGAACACCGAGGTAGCGGATGCTGTCCACTCTCTCCACTGGTCTCTCGTTGATGGCGGGGGTCTTGTAATTCCTCTCCTGCTTAGTACTAAAGTCCACTATCAACTCCTTCGTCTTACTGACGTTCAGGAGGAGATTGTTCCTCTGGCACCAGTTRTCCAGATTTCKAATCTCCTCCAGGTAGGCCGTCTCATCGTTGTCAGAGATCAAGCCCACCACGACCGTGTCATCAGCAAACTTAATGATGGTGGTGGAGTTGGTA
>QMIH01001322.1:143458-161484 GCA_003987875.1 Clarias batrachus | reverse complement strand
CCGATCTAATGCTTCCCATTTTTACTACGGCTCTCGCTTTGTGTTTTTGCTTGGACGTCACGCTGATCGACCTTCCGGCTTTTGACCCACGCTTTCGTTTTCCGACCKCTCWCCAGTYTAACGTTCTACTATTCATCTGCACTTGGATCCACCTCGTTTCACCTCGCCTTGTGACACCAATGAACTGTTGTAATTTAGGGTGGAATTTTATATCTTTGAGAATAGATTGCGCAATATGTTTTTTGATGCCTGCATCATTACAAGACGACCAGAATAAATATTTTTATTCCTAATAAATATTTTCCGAAATGTCTTCAGCCTGAGTAATAAAATATTGTGGCATGATTTTAAAAGTTTGACTTTTGATTTTATTAGTTAGATTACTGTCCATGTGGTTTGGCCTGCATTTCCATAAACGAACATCAACACTTGAGAATATATAAAGTATGAGGGGCGGTCAAGGGATGGACATTAACATTTACAGAAGGCTTCAAGCAGAGTACAGTGATTAGACTTTTAGCTGCATTTGAAAATCGATGGATAACTTGTCACCAGCTTGCGGAAGAGACGCATTACAGACGCATTACAGAATTACTTGCACATTACAGAACCTCAGCTGGGAGTTACTGCCACATCTCCCATACAACTGACCTTGCTCTAAGCCATTTACACATGATTGGTCTATTTAAATGAGTTCCTGGGAGGCCAGCGTTTCAGATGTGAAGCAGGCAGCTTGATCATAGCTCATAGCTCATAGATCATAGCTCTCTGGTGTACTGAAAAAAATGTTTCTACCTTGATGGTGTCCAAGCACTAGTGAAACACTAGGACGAAATAAAGGGAGTTTTTACTCTCATAACTGTGTTCTGTTATTCTGTACCATTAAAAGTCCCAGATTGACTCGAACGCTCCTTGTTTAATGCCAACGGAAAATGCTGTAAATCTTAAGAATTAATTCCTATGTATTGTCGTAGTGTCTGTGGGTTGAGATCAATATTATCTGAAATGTTAGAGCTGAGGCTTCCCATGCGCTACATGCCTTTATTTTTAGCACTGGATCATAAAACTTTGAATGTGGGCTGACAAGTGTAATTAGTTTCTGCACTGTCTTCCTCAAGACTGTTGAAAGGAGCCAGAGCTTTGCTGAGACTCAATCTTATTCTATATACTGTAGATACATACACACACACACATGCACTTTCTGGCTATTTCCAATCAGCCAATCACGTGGCAGCAATGCAATGCAACCAATAGTGCAGATACATGAAGGTTCAAATTAAACATCAGAATGGGAAAAATGTGATCCATGACCATGCTTGTTGGTAACAGATGGGTTGGTGTAAGTATTTCCCAAAACCACTGATCTTCTGGCAATTTCACACACAGCAGTATCTACTGTAGAGTTCACACAGAATGGTGTGAAAAAAAAAGACAAAAAAAAAAAATTGTGAAAAGCAGCTCTTGTTGATGAGAGACATGAGAGGAAGTCAGGCTGGTAGCAGTGGTGTAATGCTGTGGGCAATGCTTTCTCAGCATACACTGGGCCTCCTAATATAACTTCTGAATTGTTTGAATACCACAACATATCGAAGTACTGTTGCTGACAAAGTGCATCCATATTTATCCACAAGCATCATAATGCACAATGCCACAAAGCATATGCTATCCAAAACTGGGTCAGTGAACATGGTTGTGAGTTTAGTGTGCATCGCAGTGACTGTATCTGAATCCAGTAGATATGTTTGGGATGTGTTATAACAGGGGGGGGCACAAAAAGAATGTGCAGCTAAAAAATGCAGTGATTGAATGAGGCACTTAATAAGTCAACATGGATTTTTTTTTTCTTGCTACTTATGTAACCCATGCTACAAAGAATTGCTTCTATTTTGAGAGCAAAGGGGGCCATTGTTAGTGTACAGTAGCGTTCCTAATAAAGTAAGTGGTGAATGTACTGTATGTACAAAAACTGTGGTGAAGTAATTAAACAACAAGGTGTATGTTGGTGACGGCACTAGTTAGCATTTTCTCCCCGTGCTTGGTGGGTTTCCGCCAGGTCCTCCGGTTTCCTCCCACAGTACAAAAACATACAGATTAAGATAATTATTATTAATGTATGTTTGAATGTATGGGTACCAAAATACTTTTCATCACAGCTTAAGGTGGTGGAACAAAACCTGCCTTTGGGTTTTGCCTCAGTCCACCAAAACCCGTTTAAAACTTATCCAGTTTCTGTTTTCCTGTCCTCATGTCCCAACCAATTACGTCACTGTCCACTAAACGACAGTATATGGTACATCAGTAATGAGGGGATTATTAGAGAGAGACATTCTGTTATATGTTTAGGTGTGTATTTTCGTGCTTTTCACAGCTTGAATAATTCACAACTAATCAAAACTTTAGGTCCTGGGAGCTGATCACACCTTGTGTTCAAACCTAAATGCAATAATGGCTGTTTTATAACACAGACTCAGTTGGCTCTCTCTCACTTCTCGGAAATAAAAGCTGTATGAAAATTGCATAAGCTCAGCTCCTCGGTGAGTTGACATTATAGTCCTCAGCCTACTGCTTTTTTTAGTGAAATATTCTGGTAATGGTCGCATATGAACAAAAATAAGTGGTAATACAGTACAGCTACAAGCACTTTTTTTGGCTTACTGGCATTTCTGGACATAAAGTATGTCTGTTGAGTCATGCACAGTGTTTATTTAAAACTGGACTCATATGAACACTGACGGGTGTTAATTCAACACTGGGGAATTTGCTGTGTGAGATAAGTAATGTCTCCTTAAATCACGGAGATGAGAGTGTGTTTATTCTGCACATGCGCTCGTAAAGCCTGTGGCTCAAGCAGTGGTTGTGGTTGGTCATTGGTCACATGACTACAAGATGTACACCTATTAGCCATGACATTAACACCATATACGATGTTAAAACATTAACATTGATTATCAATTATATACCAGCAACCTGGTGACAGGATCATAGCACTTAAGGCTCATTTTTGCCTGTCGGAAGCAAAGGCCAGTCGTCCATCTGGTCTGGTCTGATCTGACAGAAAAGCCAATGCAGCACAACGCACTGAAAACAATTCAGGGTCAGGGGTAGCTCAGTGGTTAAGACATTGGACTAGGGTTCGTAATCCACGTTCAAAATCCCACGACCACCCATTTGTCCCTGTTGGGCCCTTGAGCAAGACCCTTAACCCTCAACTGCTAAGATGTATAATGAGATAAAAAAGTATAGTAAGAACATTTATATAAAATATAAATAAATTGCTGGTTCTGATAGATAGATAGATAGATAGATAGATAGATAGATAGATAGATAGATAGATAGATAGATAGATAGATAGATAGATAGATACTTTACTGATCTTAAAGGAAATTCCAGATAGTAACACAAAGACAGGTTGTATATTGTGCACTGTATATCTAACATATAGTCGGTATAGACAGGAATGATGCCATGAACTGACCAGAAGTTACTAGTGCAATGCTAAGTGCCAAAACATTACAAGATATATAATAAGTAGATAAATAAAGCATATAAATGACAAGTTAAAGTAAAAAAAAAAAAAAAGATTTTAGAAAGGCCCCATTACACCCAGTGTACCAGCCCCAGCAGGCTAATAACCCAAGGCTGTTGACCTGACCTCTAAATTCTCCAGACCCCAGTCCAATCGGTACTGCACTAGATGCACTAGACAAATAAGTCCAATCTACAGAGGCCCCACCTTGCAGCCCACAGCACCCAAACGACCAACTTCCTTGTGCCAGACACCACAGAACACCTCCAGTGATTTTCTGGGCTTTACCAGTGGCACAAGGGGAACCTACATGATACTTTGCATAATGTTATGTATTTTAATGTTATGGCTGATCGTTGCACAGAGCTACTTTGTTCAGTAATGTAATTTGTGCCATTTGTGCTGCTATATATACTGTATATTGGACAATGAAACAGAAACGCCTAGTTTTAGACCACAATAATTCATTAGTATGGTGTAGGGCCTCCTTTTGCGGCCAATACAGCTTCAGTTCGTCTTGGGAATGACAGATACAAGTCCTGCGCATTGGCCAGAGGTATTTTGAGCCATTCTTCTTGCAGAATAGTGGCCAGGTCACTACGTGATGTTGGTAGAGGAAAACGTTTCCTGACTCGCTCCTTCAAAACACCCCAAAGTGCCTCAATAATATTTAGTTCTGGTGACTGTGGAGGCCATGGGAGATGTTCACTATCAGTTCAACTTCACTGTCCATCAACCCACTCTGTCACCAGTCTTGCTGTGTGTATTGGTGCTGATACACGGCACCACCTTCAGGGTACAACGTTTGAACCATTGGGTGCACATGGTCCTCCACATGGTGCTTCAGTAGTCCTTGGCAGTGACCCATCTAACACAAGTATTGCCATGATATTGCAACCCAAACCATCACTGATCCTCCCCCATGCTTCACTCTGGGCATGCAACAGTCTGGGTGGTACGCTTCTCCACACCATAACTCTCCCGTATGTGGGAAAGACAGTGAAGGTGGACTCATCAGAGAACAATACATGTTTCACATTGTCCACTACCTAAGATTTTCGCTGCTGGCACCATTGAAACCGACGTTTGGCATTGGCAGGAGCCCAGCCATGTACAGTACATTGACCCTGTGGAGCTCCCGACGAACAGTTTTGGTGGAAACAGGAGAGTTGAGGTGCACATTTAATTCTACAGTGAGTTTGGCAGCTGTGGTTTTAGGTTTTCTGGATGCAGTCCGGTTTAGCACCTGGACATCACTTTCAGACAGCTTCCTCTTGCGTCCACAGTTACTCCTGTTGGATGTGGTTCATCGTTCTTGCTGGTATGCTGACATTCCCCTGGATATCGTGGTGCTTGATACATCACAAAGACTTGCTGTCTTGTTCACAGATGCATCAGTGAGACACGCACCAACGATTAGTCCTCTTTTGAACCTCAAGGGTCTGATATTCCACCCCTAATGTTGTGTGCATTGCAATATTCTCTTATGAACACTCTTCACACTTTGCTCTTACTGGTGGAATGTGCAATCAATGAAGATTGGCCACCAGGCTGGTCAAATTTAGTCATGAAACCTCCAACACTAAATTGGCCAGTGTTTCAGTTTCATTGTCCAACCCCCTGTATATATATTACACTATATTACACTACACCATACAAAACCAAATCTCATACTGTAGCATATAATGACTAACACATGACTATTTTTTTTTCTGGAAACGACTTAATCTGTGTTAGAGTCACAATGGCTCACCCGTTGCCAATGGTGCCTATTTCAGGTACAAAGGATGTACAGTGAGAACACACCCTTTACGAGATGCCAGTCTACTGAAGAGCATCATATGACATCATATAACATTCTTACTTACCTAAGCGAACGGTATGGCATGGTCTTTGCCAATTCACCTATTGATGGCAATTCACCTACCATATTACTGTCTGTGTAGAGTTGCTGTGCATATTCTCTCCATGAGAGTGGCTTTCCTCACAAAAACGTTATCAACTGTGACTCTGGCACGAATAAAGTGGCTGGAGTGAGTTATGTAGCATTGGTTATATGTGACATAATTTGTTTTTAATTGGCAAGGTGCCAATAATGTATTAATTAGATATACTAAAAAAAAAAGTTAATATAAGGCAAACCATATTTCTGAACCAACTGGCTGTAATAATAAATGGCATGTGAATATAAAACATTTATCTGCCAAACCTTTCTATTCCTATATCTTGCAGGATTATAGGGTTGTCACCACTGTTGGCACAATTTACTGGAAAGAGTAAAAATGTTGTGGCTATACAGCAACAAATCAAAGAAAGGATTAGTAGCACATACTGTAAATGTTGTGGTGACACCGGTCTCACTAACCCTTTAAATGTTCTAACAAGCTCCTTATTCAGCTTTATCCTTAATCTGTGAATTTGTGTACCCATGACATCATTTCCAAAATAGGGGTGTGACAAAATGTGACAAAATTAAAAAGGTTGTTTTTTGTCACGAGGCTGGGTACACTCTCGATGGAGTGACAATCCATCGCAGGGCACATACATACATACACACTCACATGCTCATTCACACACTACGGGCAATTTGGGAACGCCAATTAGCATGTTTCCAATGAGAGGAAACTGGAGCACCCCGAGGAAACCCACCAAGCACTGGGAGAACATGCGAACTCCATGCACACAGACCCGAGGCAGAAATTGAACCTGGACAGTGGAGCTGCGAGGCCACAGTTCTATTACAGTTATGTGAAAGAATCCTTGAAATAGAAATAATTGTGGCAACGACAAAAAATTGTTAAAGACTCTCGTACCAAATATGCATTTTGTCTTTTCTTGTGATAAATGTTACACCGCAGTGTACAAAAGAATTTAGCTTTCCCTAAATTGGGTTTCACTTCTAGAAAGGGGGGAAGTGGCGGTATAGAAAGCAGACTTTAGCGTCCATGGTTTGTCATGAATCCCTTTCAACATACATGCTAGAAGGTGGATCATCTACTCCAAATTGCACTTTGCTCTGAATATTATGGCTGTGTAACCGTGACGAAGATAATGCATTAATTAATGGATGAATGATAATTAATTAATTTAGATTAGTAATACCATAGCATACAAAACAGGATTCGTTAATGAGTATCCATTTTAATTAACTTCTGATATAGCGTGTGTTGTTTAAACCCATGCACCGCCACCCTGTCTATGTCTAATTAAAACCTTTGTTGCGCGTTTTCCAGATGTCTGTTACTATAGAAACAGAGGGAACAGTTTTTCTGATAATGTCACAGATTGCAGAAAAAATGTTGGACAGGCAGGTGCAGAGATGTGGTTCAATAATGTTCCATAATACTCATTACCAGATTTCATATAAATCAGAAAGCTTACATGTTTGTCCGGAATATCTTCAGTCACACTCTATTGCGTAATCTAATTGCACTGGAGATCCCTATATGGAAGACGCCAGCATTTGAGAATGTGTACACATATTCAAGATTTCTTTTTTTTCCTGTAACTGTAATGTCCCTTCCATGACTAACACTTTTCTCTTCTCTTCGCTTTCTCTTACCTTATCTTCCTTTTGCTTCCCTTCTCAACTTTCCCTTCCTTCACTTTCCTTTAGCTCAGCATATGATGTGCAGCTTCGTCAGAAAGTAGCCATTAAGAAGCTCTCTCGGCCATTTCAGTCTCTCATTCACAGTCGGCGCACCTACAGGGAACTGCGGTTGCTCAAGCACATGAAACACGAGAATGTGAGTTAGCCACACACACACACACACACACACACACACACACACACATGCACAAACACAACATGCACAAACCCAGAAGCACATGGCATTAAGTTGTAATGACTATATTACAAATACTTTAAAAGAGCATTTCAGCATTTGTGCGTTATACATCTTTTATTTTGCAAAAGTCGATTTGTCTCAAATGCATCACTTCCAGTCTGGGAATTCCAGTCAAAATCCAAGCTTTTTTTAAATTGCCAGTGACTCTGTGTGAATACATATTCAGATAGGTTTTGTAGAACAGTACAATGTCAGAGATGACTACTGTACATAGTGGATGTTAAACAGGAAGCAGAATTTGAATAATCAGATTCCATACCACTCTGCTCCAAGGATTAAGTAACATAATACCCCGAGAGTGTAATGCAGTATGTCTGGTGGAGCCGAGAAGTCCGGTGTAGCACTGTACTCATCCTCCGTAAGTAATCACTGTAATATCAAAAGCAGTTATTTATAAATATTTTAATAGGTATTTATGGTGCAGTCGTGCAGAGGCAGATGTTGCAGATGTTTTACATGCCTGTTAAAATTCCAATGAATCTGAGGTAAATCGGTTCCTACAGTACCTGTAATCTGACTGATTATGCTCATTCAAATAAAATATAAATAGGGAAGGTTTAAGGGTACATGCACTTCAATAATGCGGCTTGTGCCCGTGCTCAATATTAACAAATCACATTTGGAGTTAATGTTCAAAAGTCAATAACATACTGTATGTCTATCATCAGTAAAATAATTCTGGTCAACTTCATATAAGGATAACATGTTTTTCTGTGATTCTCCTGCCATTTTCTTTTCTTGGCCATTATATCCTGAAGCCATGGTCACCTTGACATGTACCAGATCTCACTGTTGAAAGATAAGGAATCAGGAAAGAAGAACGAAAGAATGTTTCAAAACATTAGCTGTACCATAGAATACTGTCAAAGCCATTATCATCATAAAAGTAGAGGGAAATGACATTATATTAAAATTACAGTACCAAGAACATGACTTTCCTCGATAAATAAAGAAAGGACAAAGCCTCCTCCTTTTACAACCCAAGCAGCACAGATACGTGCTGGCAACACAGCATACTGTAGGTCAATGATGATTTAAAATATATATTTATGTTCTTATATGGAAGCCCACACACAGTGTGTGTTAAACTGTGACTTTGGGTTTTTTCCGGATATGTCGGGTAGAACAAAAGCTATCAGTACATGATTATCATATATCATCATATATCATTATTATAAAGGGTACATGTTTACCAAACCCGGAATATGGGAATGACATTGGATGACAACTCACACAATGAGCATATTATTATTACTTTTGGATCACAGAAACAACTGAAAACAACAAGTTTTATCATGTGTATATGAATTATTTCTTTCCCTTGGTGATCCATTCTTTTTATTTTTAGCTCAGTTATCTTTGTATAGTTTGTTAAAATTAACTTAAATTTTGCCTATTTTGTACTGATAAAAAGGAAACTGCACGACCCTGGCCCTATATACAGTGCCTTGCAAAAGTATTCAACCCCTCCCTCCCATTGGCATGTTTTATGTTTTGTTGCTTCACAACCTGGAAAAAAATGGGTTGTTTGAAAGTTTGCAGCATTTCATTTACAGAACATGCCGACAACGAATAGGACAAAATAACTATTATGGCGTCATAATGAAGGGGGTGAATACATAGGCACATGCCAATTTTCAGATTTTTCATTAAAAAACATTATTAAAATATATAAAAATATAATATATTATAATAATAAATATCATAATAAAATAGTTGATATATTTATATATAAATATATATTAATATTATATATAATAATATTTTAACTATCTATTATTTCTTATATATTATATTTATATTATTTTTTGCACATATAATTCAGATTTAAAAAAGAACAGCAAAACAGATAATGGCTAAAATGGTCCGAGCTTAAGGAGCTACAGGAGTTGGATGAAAATTTACCAAGTACTTGGCACTCCCGGCATGTTACAGCAGGCTTTTGTATCTTTTACATGTGTGAGCTATGGGGGCCAGACAGAAGCTTGTTCTCACATCAACACCCACCTCATTTTTAGACAACCCCATGAGGGAAAATATGTTATTGCCTGATGAGACCAAGTTAGAAGTTTCATATTTTGCATAAAAACAAGGCAGCTTCTCATCCAGAGACCTAATACACCCATGGTGAAGCATGGTGGCGGCAGCATCATGCTATATGGCTGCTTCTCTTCAGTGGGGACTGTGGTTCTATTTAAGATAGAAGGACTGATGTCTAGCTCCATCTACCAATATATTTTGGCAAACTCTGCAGACCACTCATAGACTCTGAGGAAGAAGTTTGAACTTCCATCTTGACCCAAAGCAAAAATCTAAGCTATAAAAGGAATGGATTCACAAAAAAAAAAAGATGATAAAAATTTCAGAATGATCCATGATCTAAATCCTATGGAAAACCTGAAGGTCCACTATGGAATTTAAGAAATACGGATCATTTAAGCCTGAATGGTCGAATACAGTTGCCAAATCAAGTGGGTATTTTTTTCCCCCCCAGAAATACAGAGTGATATATTATAAGCCAAAGCTGCATTAACAAGTATGTTAACGGGCGGTGGCATGTTGGTGTCGTGGATAGTACTGCGGCTTCGCACCTCCAGGGTTGAGGGTACGATTCCAGCCTCGGGTCTGTGATCACAGTTTTCGAGATCTCCTCGTGCATGGTGGGTTTCTTCTCCCACAGTCCACATACAGGATGATTAAAAGCTAACTAACGTTTCCAAATTGCCCATAGTGTTTACAGTATTGTTTCTCGGTTTAATGCTTTACAACAAATATGTCTGCAATTTGATCATGTCATGGTGTGTAGACTCATATGCACTGTATTTATGATTGTGTGTTATCCAGGAATGAACGTAATTTAACATTTTTGTCAGTACTATGTATATAGCTAAAAGGTCAGGACAATAAACCATGGAGGAAGTGGACAAATCACAGCTCACCTTCTAAACACGAAGCAAATTAACTGTTTAAATGAAACATATAGCATGTCTTTAAATTTAGGAAGATAAATCATGTGTGCACAAGATTAAAAAAAAATATCACACCTTTTTGGACCTTCATGAGCTTAGTAGGATACCACTGACCCTTGAGAAAACCATTTTGCTGAATATTTTTCTAAACAAACAAACAAAACAAAAAAACTCAAAATCCACTTAAAACAAAGAAGAATGATATTTAAAAATCAAAGCAATTCAAGACTAATTATGTTTGGATAAAGAAGTTGTTTAGTGAGAGAGAGAGCGAGAGATTCACATTAATATATGAGGAAAAACATGATTTAAAAGATTAGTCATTATCTCTTTGGCTTGTCTCTCTCTTGCTGTAGCCTGCCATTAAACAACCATGCATCCAGCTGCTACCTCACTCCCACAGCCTGACACAGGCTGAGTAGCTGTTTGGCCTGTGACTTACTCCCCCACCCTGACAATAGGCAAATTCAGCACTACCATCTGCGTCTCTGGCTTGTGAACCACTGTAAACTTAATAGGTTGTAATAGCAGATAACAAAGAGTGATTCATAAATTAGTATGTCAGAACAGAGAGAATCGGTGTACAGAGTAAGAATTCTCCACTTAATAGTCAGACCATCCTCTAGTTGGTGCAATACCAGAATCTAGAATGAAAAGATACTAGCTCATGTTCTCCATCTCCAAAACGACTCTCAAAGATCAGGCCAACACATCAGTTTACAACACAAAAGTGGGAAAGAAGTCAGGACTACAAAGCAAGACAATGCACTTGTGCTCTCCTTTAAGTAAGATCAGCTATCATATGCGCTCGAGGGCTAAAGAACTGGATATAAACATGAGTCTGTAACTCTAGCTGTTTTATTAACTTAGGATATAGTCACACGTGATCAAAGTGATTTTTTATTTTTATTTTTTTTTGCAAAATGTTAACACACCATTCTCTTTGTAGAAATCCATAGAGAAATTGACTATCCTGTCAAGCCGGGGTAGCCAGGGGCTGTTCCAGTCACTGTTTGACTCCCTTAGTGCTCTCATCTCTAGCAATTATCTCTATATCCTGAACCATTGTCCTTTAGTCGCACTGATCCCAGATGTACGGAACATCATTTTTATTGAGTGTTGGACTGTCCTTTGAGATTTCTGTAATTACATCCAACACCCCCTGGCTTTTCTCCCATATAATATCTCAAAGAGGGAAACCAAATGGAGTCCTAGGGTACCTCCAGGACAGCAAATTCATGCATTCATCTTCTATACAGCTTTATCCTGTATACAGGGTCATGGGGGGCCTGGAGCTTATCCCAAGAGACTTAGGGCATGAGGTGTGCTGATGCATCACAGGGCACACATACACACACTATGGGTAATTTGGGAACACTAAATAACCTAATCTGCATGTCTTTGGACTGTAGGAGGAAACCGGAGCACCTGGAGGAAACCCATCAAGTATGGGGAGAACATGCAAACTCCATACACACAGACCCCAATGCGGGAATCGAACCCCCGGCCCCGGGAGATGCTAACCACAAATCCACCGTGCCGCCTGCAGACTGCAAATCATAGGGCTTATAATCATTTCCGACAGAACTTGCATATCATTGTTTTTCTTGTTAAATTGTTTGATTAGTGTTGTGTTGTGCTTTGATTAGTTGTACAGTAATTACACACGGTTTAAATAGTTCCACATCGTTTTTTAAATTGCAATCAGACAATACAATTCTACTCTGTCACCTAATGAGTGATTACAGCAAACATTGCATGATGATAGGCTGACTTTAGCAAACATTGCAGTGCTGGAGCCCTACAGTATGTGACTCCACCTGTACCTGTTGGTTGGATAAAGGTTAATGTCCAAGCCAAAAGAAACCCTGATTGCAAATCATGCATACTGTACTTTGTAACACTATACACCCTTTTATTACACGCCCCAAAGGAAACTAGATGCAATGTATTTATCATTTGTATTTGTGCATTTTCTTTGTAGGTTATTGGTTTGCTAGATGTTTTCTCTCCTGCAGCATCACTAGAAGAATTTAACGAGGTGTAAGTATAGTATATATCTAGACCTGGATTCAATGAAATTTTGGATGGCTATTTGCCTGAGAGTAGAAAGCAAATTTGCCGGTAGGATGATTAATTTACAGCACTGCCCAAAAGTCTTGCGCCAGCCTTCATTTCTCAGATCTCAGATGATGTAGTCTTGAGGAGTTGGTCTCCATTCTTCCTGAAGGACTTTTTTTCTTTTTTTACACTCATTGTTTACTTTTAAGTTTTTAACTGCCATTTATAGTCCAGTCCCTTTATCTGAGTGACCTGTGAATCATTCAAGCACTATATATATANNNNATATATATAAAGGCATGAATCAGTGAAAACCATTAAGAAACAGATGATCAGAATACTGGTGATGCTGAATGCTAAACTGTTGGAACAAACAAGAGGGGAAATGAGGTTGCTGTATTTCTTTATTTTTACCCACATCATTTAATTTAGTTTAATATGAAGAAATAAGGAGTGGCTCAAGACTTTTGCTCAGCACTGTCAATGACAAAGATTATATAATAAGCACTACAAATGAAAATATGTCTGCATTGAATAACCTCTTTAATACATGTTTTTTACATGACTTACTTAACCTCAGATATAATAGTTTGTTAACAATCGTCCTGTTGATGTTCCCCGTTTTTTTCAGGTATCTTGTTACTAATCTAATGGGAGCAGATCTCAACAACATAGTCAAATTTCAACGCCTTTCAGATGAGCATGTGCAGTTCCTCATTTATCAGTTACTTCGTGGCCTTAAGGTATTTCACGGACTGGAATTTAAAATAAAATAAAATCTGTTTTTTTTTTTCATAGCGACAAAATGCTTTATGGTGTCTCTTGGCATTTTGATGGTTTTCCTTCAAGCCTCACTCTCTATGATTTAATTTCTCTCTCTCTCTCGACCCATATAAAAAGTACATCCATTCAGCTGGACTCATACACAGAGTGAGTTTTCCCCTCTTTCTTTGCTTCTTCTATAAAGAATCTGAATTGGTCATTTAATCCCCATGCATCTATGTAATGCAGAAATGCACCATGTGATTGAGTACTGATTAATGAAATAGTCTGTGCAGAATGTATAAAGGACGATGTCTCATATACTGTTTATGTTGTATATTGTGTATATACTTTCAGCATGTTTTGTGTGTTTTTAATTAAATGTGCATTCTATAGGATCTAAAACCAAGCAATGTAGCTGTGAATGAAGACTGTGAACTCAGGGTGAGACTTATACTGCACGCTTTCTAATCAGTGAGAATATGATAGAGACACGATTTAATTTAACGGTATAAAATTTTGGAGTATAAAGTGGTCTGAATGTGGAGTGATTTCATTCGATCGTGTCGTCAGATCCTGGATTTCGGATTGGCCAGGCAGACAGATGATGAGATGACCGGCTATGTGGCAACACGCTGGTACAGAGCGCCTGAAATTATGCTCAACTGGATGCATTATAATCAGACAGGTGAGAAGGGCTTAATAAGGCAATCAGGACCACTCCATCATCTCATTTAATCTACTCGTGTGATGTATTAATTATTTACTGTACCATGGAAAAGTCACGGCGGAATGGTGGCTTAGTGGTAAGCGTGCTATCCCCTTGCACCACCAGGGTCTAGGAACAAACAAACAAAAATTTCTTTTGGTAAAATGTTTTATGTAAATGTTTTACTGCGACAGGCTGCAAAGTGCCTAAAGACACAATTATGTAACAACCTCAGCAGCAGCCTCGTTTCCCCTCTCATCTGTTCCAACCACTCAGCGTTCAGCATCACCAGTATACTAATCACCGGCCTGATCATCTGTCATCACCTGCACCTGTTTCTTATTGGTTCAAGTTAGATTTTTTTTTAATGCTTGAATGATTCATAGGTTCATCGGTCACTGTACGGCCTAACAGACCAAAAACATTCCTCTAAAACTGCTCAGGTGCAGGGACTAAACCAAAGAAAGCCTGGGCAACTATTCCTCAAGACTGCATTAAAAATACAAAAAAGTCCAGCTCTTTCGGAGCAAAATATGAAGGAATAAGGAATGGCCAGGAGTTTTGCACAGTACCGTGTATCAACGTGTATTAAAGATTAGTGTTTTTTAAATAGATTGCACAAATTGGGTATTTAGGTTTACTAAGACTTTGAATTAAATACATTTAAGCTTCATTATTGTTTTCCTCCAGGTTATGAAAGTGGGTCGAGGTTTATCATTTATTGTAATGATTCCGACAGCTTCTGAAACAACCCTGAAGCCACAAATCCATAAATATAAAAGAGCTATATGTATGTCACAAAGTTATCAGACTGTTTAATGTTTAATGATGATGAATGCTGCCGTTACTTTGTCAATATTTTGACTACTCCATTATGTTTACTGCTTAGATCAATAGTTGAAATATTAACGCTCTTTTAGTGTATCGGTGCTATTTAGATATGTTAATGCTTTTATAGTGTAATGCTAATATTTGATTAGATTTTTATTTTTTATAATTTTACATTGCAGAAGTGCATTATAAGCTATAATGTGCTGTTTTAGTGCATATTGTGACAAGAAAAGAAATGTTTGAAAAAATATGTCAAGTTTGATTCTGATTGATGTTTGATTGGTCATTTTTCTTTTTCAGTGGATATCTGGTCTGTAGGATGCATTATGGGTGAGCTTATTAAGGGGAAAGTCTTGTTTCCAGGAAATGACTGTATCCTTTATCTACCCAAGACTAGATGCATTTCTAAGTGTTGCTTTTAAAGAGCTTCTTTCTCTTCCTAGAAAGAGAGGAGCTAGCACTGTACCCGTCTAATTTACATGATGTAATCTGATAGGAATTGGAAGAACACAAGCATTAAATATTTAAGTGCAGGAAACAACATTTTGAGCTGATACAGTAGAATTCACAGATTTACAATTTACAGGTTTAAGAAAAAGTAGTATACTGGTATATTATTTATAGTTAAAAAAAAGACTGCAGTGGATTCTTTGTATGAACTACAGTATATAGGACTTTTGTTTTTATGCGATGATGATCTTTAATGCTGCTTCATCAGATATAGATCAGCTGAAAAGAATCATGGAGGTGGTTGGTACCCCAACTCCTGACCTTCTTAAGAAGATCTCTTCAGAGCACGTAAGATCTATTGCATGTAGACCCCATAATTGTAACTGGAATAATTTTTCAGGGCTGATTTGTACAAACACTTCAGACAAATAAAGACCCAGATTCCATGTCTGTGTGGAATCCAGTAGAATAATTAACTCAAATAATTTCTACTTTTTTAAGGGTCTTGTCCACATTTTACAGTATACTGTATATATGCCTAGCAAGCTGATAAGCAGCTGACAGTGTGGATGTTTGATGTTTGATGTTTGATGTTTGACCTTTTATCGTCCAGGCACAGAAATACATCCAGTCCCTTCCCTACATGCCCCAGCAGGATCTGGGGAAGATATTCAGAGGAGCCAATCCACAGGGTGAGACTTGGGTGGATAAATATACAGTTGATATTTGAAATGTTTATTTTCGACAGCTCAGTTCATGTTATCATGCACTAATCAGCCATAATATTACAATTCAAAACATTAAGGTCCAATATTGTGCTGGTTCCCCTTGTGCCACTTGGGTGCAGCTTGGGCTGTGGTGTGTGGCAAAGATCAGATCTTTTGGATGCTATGGGTTGTGAGGTGGGGCCTCCATGGATCAGACTTGTTTGTCTTGGGTGCTCGATCGGATCAAGGGCGTGGCGTGGGGATTTTTTGAGGAGGCCAACTGTGATGGCCTCTATGCCCTTTTTTATTAGATCTAAAGGTAGCACAGTGGTTAGTGGTTAACACTGTCGCCTTGCATCCCCCTGGGGTTTGTGTTTGATTCCCACCTCTGGTCTGTGTGCATGGAGTTTGCATGTTCTCCCCGTGTTTGGTGGGTTCCCTCCGGGTACTCTGGTTTCCTCCCACAGTCCAAAGACATGCAGATTAGGCTAATTGGTGTTCCCAATCTGCGCATAGTGTGTGAATGAGCGTGTGACTGTGCGTATGTATGTGTGTGCCCTGCGATGGATTGGATCCAGGGTGTACCCCACTTCCTGCCCTAAGTACCCTGGGTTAGGCTCCAGGCCTCCCTGCAAACCCAATAGATACAAAAAAAATGCTCTAATTGACTTGCCAAAATAACTGTATAATAACATGAAACGTGTGGAGTTGTGAGAAAACGGGTTCAAATATCTTTAAAGTGTGTGTGTGTGTGTGTGTGTGTGTGTGTGTGTAAACTTTAAGCCCCAGTGGTAACAGCTTAACTTTATTCTTTGGTTGTGAAGGTGCTCTTAAATTGTGCAAAATGGTAGATGATAGCTTTCGTCTTTACCAAATCTAATTAGAAAACCTTTGTGTTAATTGTACACATAATATTCATATCACTTACATATATTTATGATTAATGCTTGCATATTTTATATATCATACCTGTTAGTTTGTTTACCGTATAATATACCATTTGCACTGCACTGTTACCTACTCAATAGTGCCAGCACATATTCCCTGCCATGTCATTTATTTATTTACTGTAGATGTACACTGCACAATTGTATATCATAATTGGGGGTCCAATTATTGGTCTGCATCATGTACCAAAAAAAAACAACAACAAGTACTCAGGATTGTGTGTCTATAAGGAAACCATTCGTTAGTGAGACTCATCCGAGAAAATGCTTGAATTTGCTATGGAGCAGACTTTGGAGCAATGTAACACTCATGTGGTCTGATGAGTCCAGCTTGACCGTATTCCAGAGTGATGTGTGCACGAGGGTTAATAAGGGAAGTGCATGTAGTGATGCATTCATCATGCATAGTGTCCACTGTACAAGCCTCTGGAGACAGTGTTATGGTCTGGGACTGCGTACGTTGCTCAGGTCTCGACTCGGCAACGTTATGCGGTAATAAAATGAAATTAGCTGACGACCTGAATGTACTGAATAATGTATAAATAGTATACTGAATTTGTCCCCACACAGTGCACCGTAATAACAGCTAAGGCGATTATTGAACCGTTGGAATGTGCAAATTTCTGTTTACCTTCATTTCTCTCTTCTCTCTATCTTTCAGCGGTAGATTTGTTAAAGAGAATGTTGGTGTTAGACTGCGACAGGCGGATCTCTGCCACCGAAGCCCTGTCCCACCCTTATTTCTCTCAGTATCACGATCCTGAAGATGAGCCTGAGGCACCATTATATGACCAAACCCCTGAGAGCAAGGACCGCACGCTGGAGGAATGGAAGGGTCAGAGAAAAAAACTTTTTTTTTACACATTAAATAAAGTTGCTTGACTGAATATTTATAACTGATCAATTTTCTTTTACCTTTCCCTTTGTACTCTTTTCACAGAGCTAGTGTTTGAGGAAGTTAACAGTTTTAAAGCCCCGGTCACCCAAACAGACAGCCTCCAGGCTGAACAGTAAAACTCACTGTTCAACATTCCAAGCCTGAGTCTAGACAACTACCCGAGAGGGGCAAATACTTTTGATTTGTCTCTCATTTGACTCGAGACTGGGGATCTGAGGACTTGGCAGTTAGGCAACTCTAAAATGAAAAAACAAAACAAAACAATGCATTCCATTGGCATAAGGGGTGTGTGTGTGTGTGTGTGTGTGTGTGTGTGTG
>QMIH01001322.1:111638-143309 GCA_003987875.1 Clarias batrachus | reverse complement strand
TGTGTGCATGTGTGTGTGTGTGCGTGCGTGCGTGCGTGCGTGTGTGTGTGTGTGTGTGTGTGTGTGTGTGTGTGTGATAGACTTATGTATGCTGGAAAGTAATATGTCTCCACTTTCAAGGATGTATTATAGACTCCTACATGCACAGCTGATATATTATTATTATTATTATTATTATAGGGAGCATGTTGTGTTTCTATTGTACTTTTTCTTACAAGGACAATACAAGAGACATGAAGCGAAATCTGGATGTCAATCAAATCAAAATGAAGAGGAGAAGGTCAGCATGAAGACTAAATGTTTACACAGAAGACTCTTCACTGGAAGATGTTAACATTGGATGAACAACACAGTGGAAACACTAGATGAACAGAGAATCAAAACTTTAAAAGAATCATTACATCTTATTCATTTAAAAATAATAATCTCCTTATGTAATAAAACACTTGAAGATGAAGTATTGACATTATGAAGTTATGAGTATGATTTAAAAATACAGAAAACAGCAGAGTTAGTGTCACATTATTCACAGATTTGATTTTCATGCACCAAAGACTAGATAAGCATAAATAGGTGATGAATTGAAAGGAAACCTGTTGACTGTAGAAGGTAGAGTGTTTTGCTGCCAGGGTTTGTGTTCTTTTATACTCTTAGAGGGAAGGGTCACTGGGAATCATTACAAATACACCTACAGGGCATCAGAGCCCATTGAATGAGTGTGAAAATGATGTGAATGATACACAATAGGTGTTCAAATCAACCCGGGACTTTTGATTGTACAGAATAAGAGAAATCAATTATGAGAGTAAGAACTCCTTTTATTTATAATCTCCTGCTACACTGCTGGAGATAAAATCCCAGCTAAGTTGCTGTAATGTGCAAGTGTTATTCGTAAATGATTGTGTGTACAGTTGCGACATACAGTATAGTTGGCGACTCTCGATTAAAGTTTGACATGAATCACTGCAGTGGGCCCCAAGCCTTTTCGAGTGGGGTCATCATTCACAGATGTATGGCCTTTAAAACGTTTGCAAGCTTAACATTTTTTACCTCGTCCCATCACCATACTGTGCTTGAAGCACAGTAGAATTTCAGCATTCAGAAGAAATTTCATCACTAGTCCCAGTTTGACTTGAACGTCCCTCGTACTGTGACCATAACTGAAACCAAATCTCATCAATGCCTATGGCAGATTTTTGGCAAATGTGTGTGACAGCATTCTTTATCACCATTATCAAATCACTAACTATGGGAGTGTCTTGTTCAACACCTCAAGTACAGCACCGAAGACTTTTTTTTTTACTGTTTTTTTTTCTAATATTTGTAGCTATTATTTTGCTTGTGTCATTTTATATCTATATTATTTATATCCTTTATGTATGCGAAGACATACATATAGTTAGGTGGAAATGGACGTGTCTGCATTTCCTTAATTGGAACGGAAACCAACAGTTAAAGTATATTTCTGAATTTGAACTAAAGGTGAATTTTATTTCATTTACTTCTAAAGACTTTTTCTTACTGTTTACTTTGAATCTCTCTGCCAGTTTTTATTTCTTCTCTCCTTTCTAGCATCATGTCTTTGTGTTTATGTGTCTTACATTTCTCACTGACGGTTTTTACTGCTGGTTATGATTAAGGCAAACACACTGATATTTTATTTCCCTTAAGGTCAGAGTTTTTTTTTAGGTCTTGTAAAGACTATGTTCTTTATGCTAGTGTCTCGGCTGCTTACAGCAAACAGCTTATGAATAAGTGTGTTTGAAATCTTCATGCCTCACACAAGACTTGGCGAAAGTAAACGTGGATTAAGTCTGTATAAGCCTTAATGAGGCACGTTTAAGTAAATCACTACTGCGTTAAAATGGGGACGCGATATACTGTAAAATACGGCATGTCTAGATGTGGTAATATCTCACTATTCAAGATCTTTGTCATTTAAAAGAAGTGATCAGATTATTGACATCTTACATACCTCAGTTGCTTTTGTGAGTGTGTGAATTATGAATCGTCTGATTTGAAAGTGGAACATGTTTAGTGTTGAGATTTTGTGCTGTATGTGTTTTTTAATAGCTGTTCTTCCACTGACTGAATGAACTGGTGCTTGGTTGGCTGTAGTGAGTCCCTCTGTGAATTCACTTCACTCACACACCAGTTAAATATCCACGGTTGGTTTGCACTGCACTGTTTTACGCTACAGTTATGAATTTGTTTAGACCTCAAACCTTTTTGGTAAAAATAAATTAATAAATTTCACCAATCCCCTTGGTATGGCTTTATTTCATGAGAATAATATTTATTTTAATATACAGTATATAATAACATTTGGGTTGTGTCTTGGAACCATAGAGGGTTTTATTATGAGTGTATTAATAAAAACCTTGAAATTAAAAATAAATGCAGCGTTTAAAATATTGAACTTACAACAGTGCATAAAAAATTTTGATTTAGGTTGAAATTATTTTCTACTACAGAAACACAATAATAATAATAATTATTATTAGTAGTAGTAATAGTATTATTATTATTATTATTATTATTATTATTATTATTATTATAAAAATATTCTTCACCACCAATGCTTAATTAAAATAGTAAATATATGTTTAACAATTTGTTACACACATTAGTGCATCAATTAAAAATAATAATGTGCTGGCATTTCTCCTGCGGTGTTGCTATCAGTGTGTGAAGAGTGGGAGAAGAGGGTTGCATTGACAATCCATCACAATGGGCAGCACATTGAACACATTTGGTCAGAAACTTGTAAATAACTCATGAAAGAATAAAGTTACGTTAAAACCACACCATTGTTTTTCTTGTGAAATTCCCAATACGTTTAATGTGTCACATGACCCTCTTCCTATTGAAAAAAAACAAAAGTTGGATCCAAGATGGCTGACTTCCAAATGGCCACCATGGTCACCACCCATCTTGAAAAGTTTGCCCCCTCACATATACTAATGTGCCGCAAACAGGACGTTAATATCACCAACCATTCCCATTTTATTAAGGTGTATCCATATACCCCACTCTGTATTATTATTATTATTATTATTATTATTATTATTATTATTATTATTATTTGTGAATTAGTTTTATTACTCAAATTTGTATTTAAACCTTTACTTCATTATAAAATGGAATTATAAATTATGAGGCTTGTATGCGTACAAAGAATGCTTATTAAACAATATAACACAAGGGAGTTTTGTTATGTAAATATCAGCATGGCTGTGATGTCTCCATAGGTACAAGGGCACAGCTCAAACGCTGAAGGTATTACAGCTGTGCTGATATTCAGTACAACAGCACGACCTGGAGTGTAATATTGCTTTTATACAACAGTTTATTGCTTTTATAAAAACCATTTATTATGACCAGATTGTTATTTGTTTGTTCATTTAATAACTTATTTTGCTCTATCAATACATATTGTTCTGCAAATGGCAAAACTAAATATCCACAATTGGTGGAGCTGGTGACCAACAGTTAGCGAATGGCATTTAATGTAATTACCAGGGGTGAATTTTAAATTCTTATCAGTTATAAATGTATAAACTTGTAAATTCTTATCGTAGCCAAAAGGTGAGGAGAAAAAAATATTGAGGTGGTGGACAGTCCTGAGGAACTTACAGGATTTACCCAATATTTTCACTTATTCCACTTTATAATATTAGCTAACTCTGGGTTAATTAGAATCAGAATTGAGTTTTATTCACCTATGTTAAAACACAAAAGGAATTTGATTCTTGTTGTTTGTGTCCTTCCAAATACAGACCAACATACTGTAAAACACTGTACATTTATTGTAGACAAGACACTATAGGCAGTACACCACATTCAATAACTGTAAAGATTAAATAAAGACCAGGGAAAAAATCTGTATATGTAACTCGTGAGTGAGTGTGCAAGGTAGTGCAAGTAACCGGAGTGAGCATCATATACAGTATATAGTGTGCATCACAAATAGATTGCATCACAAATAGTGTTAAATGGAAAGCTGGCGCTATGTAGGATGTAGAATCCCTTGTTCCACACTCCAAGCAGTGCCCTTGTTCAGGAGTTAATAATTGATTATTAGAACACCTGTGATGTGAAGTGACACATATACTGTAGTTGAACATCCCAGTGCTGTTATATGCTATATCGGCACTCATGGAATGGAAAATATTTTCCAATCAAATCATTTGGTCGGAAATTATTTATTTTTGTTTGTATATAGATTCATTTCCACAACACAGACTGGAAGGATCACTACAACCTCACATAGATGATCCCTGGAAACAAAGGTCTATAGTGATCAGTATTTCAGTACTAGCTGACTTATTGTTTGAAGAGTTTGATTCCTAAAGTGCATTTTTTTAGGCACAAAGTGAATTCAGGGTGTGACAGAAGCTTTGCCGATCTGTTGTTCCCCCTCACAATCTCTGTTCATGTTTGCAAAACAATTGCTCTTTAGGGGCTCTTTAAGGACAAGAAGAATTACTGGGTCTTTGTGAAGAGTCCTGCTAGAATTCTATTCAAATGTGAGTCTCAAGCCCCCTCCCCCTCAGAAAAGTCAGGGTTTAGTATATTCAGAGCAAAATAAATGATGAATGATGTTTTAATCAAGTGCCTGCATAGGATGAAGGAAAATACATACAAAAATAGGGCATACACTATATAAATAATTATAATCATAAAAATATAGTAATAATTAAATTGGAATTGATTTTCAGGTGCATGTAAAAGATAAAAGACAGGATTATAATAATCGCAAAGGTTGAAACTGGATGCTGAGTGCTGTTGTTTTCCGCGAGAAAGGGGGTCGTGTACTACTGACTGTATAGCTGTGAGATTGCCAGGAGCATGAAGTGCGCAGGATGTTAAACTCCCCCTGTGCGCTCGTGCAGTCTGGCGCGCGCTGCTATTCGGGTGTCTGCGCGTGTACGGGGAGCAGTTGCCATGAATCCGTGAGACAACATAGACAACATGTCACTGTGTATAAGGGCCGGATTCTACCGCCAAGAGATTAACAAAACAGTTTGGGAGGTACCGGAAAGGTATCGAGATCTCATCCAGGTGGGCACCGGCGCGTACGGGACGGTTTGGTGAGTTTTAACTGCTTTTCCGCAAACTGCCGCTTGAGCCTTTTGTCATTCCAACACGTAGAGCTGAGGGACGAAGACAAGTCTCAGGGGGAAAATGCTCAATGCTCAATTTTCATAAAGAGCAACATGAAAAAAAAGGGTTTTTTTCTTTAGCATTTTTCTTTTAAATAAATTTGTTGGAATTCAAAAAAAAAAAAAAAAAAATCTCTTATGATATTCTGTGCCTTTTGTTAGACAGGAAACTGTTTAGTCACACTGGTAATAATATTTGAAGTTGCATTAGTGTGTATTAAGATATCTGTATCATTTTTTATTCTACTCAAAGAGCCATTTTTGCATACAGTAACACTGTCATACAATATCTGTTTTCCCCCCTAATATTCCAGAAAATTCCTTTCCTACGGAAACAAAAAAAAAAACGTTCTGTGTAGAACATTCTAGATTCTCTAACAGATTTCCTTATGAGATCCTAAGTACACCATATGGACAAGAATGCAAAGACATTGTATAAGAATACATTTACTTCATATGGAGTTGTTCCACTTTTTGCAGCTTCCACTCTTCCTTTAAGGCTGTCCACAAGATTTTGGAGTGTTTTTGTAGGAATTCATGTCCATTCATTTGGTAGAGCATTTATGAAGTCAGGCACTGATGTTGGATGAGAAGGTCTGGCTCGCAATCTCCATTCCAGTTTATTCAAAAGATGCTTGATGGGGTTGAGGTCAGGGCTCTGTGTTAGGCCCAGTCGAGTTCTTCTACACCAAACTCATCAACACAGTCATGTTGGCATAGAAAATGGCCTTCCCCAAACTGTTCTCACAAAGTTAGAAACATAACATTGTCCAGGATGTCCTAAAATGCTGAAGCATTAAGATTGCACTTCATTGGGGATAAGAGGCCTGATTGCCACACGCCTTCAATAATTAACAGGTTTGACAAAGAACCTCAAAGAACTATTACAAAGAACTAATAATGTGTTGGTAACATTGATCAATACATGGGCTTGTTGTGTGAGCATTTTTGTTTGAGAAGAGATCTTTTCAATGTAATTAAAATGTGAAGGTTAAATTAAATGGGCTGAAAATCATACTTCTTCCTTTCACAGCTCTGCCATCGACAGGAAGACAGGTATACGTGTCGCTATCAAGAAACTCCATCGCCCCTTCCAGTCTCGACTTTTTGCCAAGCGAGCTTACAGAGAACTGCGACTGGTCAAACACATGAAGCATGAGAATGTAAGTTAACAGGAATAGAAAACAGCAATTGATTACAACCACTGTGAAAATGTTCAGAGTGTTGCATAATAAAACTGTGGATGGGAAACACCAGGGATCACCCGATTCGATTATCACAGTACTCAAGGGCTGATTCAATTTGTATTGCAATTCCGTTAATATCACGATTTTATATCCCAAGATTCATTAGATATGAATTAGTTTGGTACAATTCTAAACAACTTTGCAAATAATTTGCACTTACCACTCTGGATACTGTGCTGCCTACCATTGTGTGAATAATTTAGAGCATGCCACCTGCAGGATTATAGATGAATGGCAACATTTTACCTCAGTGCAAACATATAAATAAAAAGATTTTGGAGTCAATGTGCTGATAAATGAATTGCCACACAAATAATAATAATCTCAACATGTAACTAAATCCACCATCTTGAATGTCTAAAACAGGTCATTGGACTGTTGGATGTCTTCACAGCTGAACTTTCCCTGGACAGGTTCCGCGACTTGTGAGTTTATCCTTACAATCAAACCTTTAATGCAGAGAAAACACATTTCAAGTTTTGACGTCTGAGTATCACAAATGCTTCTCTTCTTCTCTGTTAGTTATTTGGTGATGCCATTCATGGGCACTGACCTGGGGAAGCTTATGAAGATGGAAAGATTGTCCGAAGATAGAGTGCAGTTCCTTGTCTATCAAATGCTCAGGGGGCTGAAGGTTAGAGATACTCATGTGCACTTTAAAACTGCAGGCTTTTTATTTAACTTTAAAAATGTGTTGCATTTCTTTTGGTGTTTTCTTTGATGCCATGTGTTGCCTCTCTTTCTCCACAGTATATCCATTCAGCTGGGATCATTCACAGGGTATCTGACCTCTGACATGTTAATTACATGCGTGGGGGCTGGGTGGTAGGATGGCCACTCCATTCACGTCCCACATTCATTCTCTGTCTATAGCGCTTCTGTTTTTTTTTTTTCTTCAACTGAATGGATCTAAAAGTCAGAAAAAAAAGATATATGTGACTTTTGGGAGAAATAATTTGAGTGTGCAAACTAGCAGCGTAGGAAAGTTTGTACTCCAGTTATATTGGTGCATCGTGCATGAGAATAAGATGCATATTACAATCAGAGCATTAAACACGAAAATGACTAGATTCTTTTAAAAATGATGATAGCTAATCAGTTATTTAATTTTGGTCCCATTTGTTTTGTCCTTGTGTTGGCATTATTTTTCTGGAAATGCTATATCATGCAATATATAATACTGTACAATAATTCAACATAGGGAAAAACATGGTCTTAAATCAAGATTTGAATCATGTCATCATCATCTTAGAATATGCCCATGTGATCAGGAATGAAAAAAATCCGTTGATGGTCATGCAGTATATTTAAGTAGTCAGCTGACCTCATTTTCTGGAAAAATAATGTTGCTGAACCCAGAACAAGGTAAATCTGAACTTGTCAGACCACAGTACCTTTTTCTAATGCTCCACAGTCTGTTCTTTATACTCCATACAACATTAAAGCATTTTTTTTTCAATTAGCCTAACTAATGTGTTTTTATACAGCTGTTTAGTCCCAATCCCCCGAGTTCTCATGTACATTGTGCATGTGGAAATGCTCTGATTTAATTTCATTATACATTTAAGTGATCTCCTAACACATTTCTTTAGGAGATTGTTCTGACCACATTTCTTTCTCGAAGATGATGGCTCACCACTATTCTTCCAGGTTTTAATAATATGTCTCAGTTCTTAACTAATTTTAGGAATCCTTAATCACAGGATATGTTTGTCTGACATGGTTGTTTAAGAAATGAGAAGCTACTTTTCAAAGGTTACTTACTTTTAAAAGTTTTAAAAAACGTGTTTCCAGCTGAACCATATTAATCAGTGCAGGAATTATGCAATGGAAGGTTATTTTATCTTTGTGTGTGTGTGTGTGTGTGCGTGCGTGCGTGCATGTGTGCGTGCGTGCATGTGAATAACCACAGAGCTGATGTGTCTTTCTTGGTTGATCTTCAACAGGATCTAAAACCAGGGAACTTGGCCGTGAATCAGAACTGTGAGCTGAAGGTAATAATTCTTCAAAAGAAAAATGCAAACAGATGATGTAAATAAAAAAAAAAAGTTTGGCATGTCTCTTTAATCAAAGAGCAGCCTTACAGTCATTAAACACTGTTGAAAATGTATATATTTACATCGTTCCTAGCCCGAGATGTGTATGTAAATTGATATTATCTTATGAAAGTAATTTATATATAGTGATACAGTACATAGCGGGTGACATACTGTGATGATTCATAATTGATGAATGTCAACAATAATTACTTGCCCCTTGATGATTAATAATCAATTTTTATAATTTTGTTATAGTTGATGGACATGATATTGTTTGTAGATGAGTTTCAGTGTTACTGTACTTCTTACAGATTTTGGATTTTGGCCTGGCCAGGCAGGCAGACTCCGAGATGACGGGTTATGTAGTGACCAGGTGGTACAGAGCACCTGAAGTCATCCTGAACTGGATGCACTACACACAGACAGGTACAGTGTCAACAGTTAAGCCTATTACAGCAACTAAACGGAACAATTCTAATCACTGACCTGTGAGTGTGAAGATTCCTAATTCTAGTTCCTAGCAAAGAATTTTCAACAATTATAATAAAGTAATAGTAAGAATATTGCTTATTGAATATTTTTTAATAGCATGACCCCATTGCCTGAAACGGTATAAATTAGGGTTATTGAATTAAAATTTAAAAAGGACAGGTTAATAAAATTTTCCAAATAAGAGGTTTTCAAATTGCATGTTCTTGTCAGGTTTCTGATCTCTATGAATGAAGTTAATGTATATCTTTAAAAATGACCAGTTTAAAATTTCCCAAGCATTTCAGTAATATTTATTGCCAATTCAATTTAATTTGTATAGCGCTTTTAACAATTGACGTTGTCGCAAAGCAGCTTTACACAATCCAAAAAATTGGATGTGAATGTGTATAATTCAAAATGATCAGATTGTCCCTGATGAACAAGGCGAGGACGAAGGCAACAGTGGCAAGGAAAACTCCCTGAGACGGCACTAGGGAAAAAACTTGAGAGGAATCGGACTTAACAGGGAACCCATCCTCAATTGGGCAAAAACAGATAACAGGGATTAGATCTGCATTCGCACTGTGTGTTAGGATGCTGGAAGTTCACTATAACAGGAGATGTGTTTAAGTTGTAAATATGGAGGCCGTAAATATGGAGTTCGTAATTGGAGGCTCAGGTAGACTCCAGTCCTGACCTATAGAGTGACTGCAAGTCCTCAGAGAATCAGCTGTCAGCATCAGCCAAGGCCAGGACCATCTATGTGGAAATAATATTTTCTTTTTAGGGAAATAGGAAAATTAGTCATTAATAATTCTCATTCATCAGAAAAGCATCAGGGTTCGAAGAACTGTCACTCGGTCCAGATCTGGACTGCAGTCCGCCATGTAGTGATGCCTGGTATAAATAAGAAAATATCAGTATTCATTATATTTTTTCCCTCTGATCAATTAGATTTGTTGAATCATGCTTTGTAGAGAGAAAAAGTGTTTTACATAATCTCACAAAATCAGTTTCCTGTTTCTTTTGTCTTCCAGTTGACATCTGGTCAGTTGGTTGTATCATGGCAGAGATGCTACATGGGAGGCCACTGTTCAAAGGAAATGATCGTATCCTTTTTACATCATGATACACCAAACAGTGGAACCCAGTTTCACATGATTTATGGGCAAAAAGGATCTTGTGCAATGTGAACATCGGACCGCAGCGACACATTGACAAACTTCATTTTCCGGCATTTAGATCCAAAATGGATTATGTTTTTTTAGCACAACTTCTGAAGTTTTTATTTTCATGTGAATTAATCCTTGACCCTGAGCTATAGATTTGGACCAGCTGAGAGAAATTATGAAAATCACTGGGACACCAACACCGGACTTTGTCACAAAACTTCAGAGTCAGGATGTGAGTGGTGTTACTTGGGTAAATACACTGTTTGGCCAAAAAAAAAACTTTTTAAAGAATTTACTCTAATGTACAGTACATATTGCTCTGGAATAGGGTCAATCTGGACTCATCAGACCACATGACCACATGATACACACATGATAAAATCTTTATGCTCCCTAGCAGACTGGAGCATTTTTTCTGATTAGTCTCACACACAAATGGTTTTCAAAGTCACCAAGCGTTTAAATGATCTCCATTCATGATTTTTTCTTCCACACAGTTGCCAGTTCAGCACTTTCCTTCCAGGTTTTAATAATGTGTTGAAGGATTCTGAACCCAGTTGCAGTCATTTAAAATCTACCTAATTGTTTTCTTTGCTTGATGCAATGAAATAATTTGACCCTTTGGAAATTGCGACTTTTTTTTTTTTTGGCCGAGCAGTGTAAATACGAGTATAATGGAAAAATATACCATTATTAATATTCCTTTTTTTATATCAACCGACCATGTTTTTCAGGCCAAAAACTACATAAGAAGTTTGCCCAAAGTGCCGAAGAAAGACTTGCAGTCTATTTTCTTAAAATCCAGCTCAAATGGTAAGGATAATACACAATACACAAAATTATTTTACTTCAACTTAACTTCAAGGACAGCTTCAGGTAAACACACACATGATAACTGTGTCTGTCTTTAAGTGGTGAGTGCCATGGACAAGATGCTTGTATTGGACCCTGACAAGCGTGTGAGTGCCTCGTTGGCTCTGGAGCTTCCCATGTTTGCTGACTTTCGAGAGCCTGAAGAAGAGACAGAGGCTTTACTGTACGACCACTCCATGGACAACGCCGACCTGCCGCTCGAGCAGTGGAAACGTAAGAGCTGGGAGGGAGGCTGAGAGTGATGGAGGAAAAAACATATATGGGGACATAAAGTGTGTCCCCATGAACTTATTATTTTATTTGGCCTAAAATAATGAAAGTTTAATCAAGAATTATTGCTTATTTTTAATCACTTATTTATGTTTTCTTTACAGGTCACACATTTACAGAGATCCTGTCCTTCCAGCCACCACTCATAGAGCTCATAGACTCCAAGCACACCTCTCTCTGAGTGTCATACTAATTTTAAAAATGTGCATGCTACAACACATGCATAGATGGATTGTTATGAAGGATATTTTGTGTACTTTGTGTACCTGCTTTAGCTTGTATATTTGATATTTTTATTATTCAATTTAGAAAGAAGTGAAAGTTTTTGAATAAAATGTACAGGGTCCGCAAGTCAACTTGTATTTTATGTGAACATTATTTTCTTTCCGTAGTTCAATTTGTTCATATAAATGTATAAAATAAACTGACAGCAAAAAGCAAGCGCAAGTGAAGATTACTATAGTAACCTAATCAGCCTCTAAAAAGGAATGCATGTTTCCGGTTTTACGTTTTATTATTTCTGAATTTCTTACTGTATAATGATTATTTTAAAAAAGTTGGTTCTCTTTCCTTTATGTATTGAAACCAGTTAAATTTAAAACTTTAAAAACGAATTAAACAATGTTACAGTTTCAGTCACACTGATTTTCTCATGCATAAAACAGCCACACACATTTGCTGATTTGGTCCTCAAGTGTGTGGGAAAGTCACCTGTTTGAAACTGTACTATGGAAATATTCGTTTCTTTACTGACTCATCTCATAATACATAACTTCTTTTCACCACTGGTTTGAAACTAGTGAGAAAAGTTAACATTAGCATAGCTTACGCATGGCAGGAAAAGAACTGTCAGGCTTGACATTAAATGCTTCTGTCCACTTCAATAAGAACACCTGTATTTACTCGATCTAATTATTCAATCATGTGTCAGGAGCAGGCGGCGCAGTGGCTTAGTGGTTAGCCCTGTCGCCTTGCACCTCCAGAGTCCATGTTTGATTCCCATCTGCGTACACATCCTCCCACATCCAAAGACATGCAGATAAAGCTAACTGACATTCCCAAATTGCCCGTAGTGTGTGTGAAAGAGCGTCTGAGTGTGTGTACGTGTGTCTGTGTGTGTGCCCTGCATTGGATTGGCCTCCCATCCATGGTGTACCGCATCTCATGTCCTAAGTCTCCAGGGACAGGCTCCAGGGTATAGATGATGAATGATACTGTTGACCTAAAACCATAAAGTTTTAGGTCAATAGTATTAGCAGCTTGAAGATCAGGTTATTTTCCCCCAGTCATTCACCTGTTGGAGTTAAAGTTCTGTTCACACTGAGATGCTTTTCGGCTGATCACACCTGTGCACCTGTGAACCCTGTATATAGGTTAAGCAGTATCTACTGTATCAATGAATGGACGAATGAATGAACTATGTTCTTCATGGCAGCTTAAACCAATCTGTGTTTCCACCCACAGAACTGTTTTTCGCACCATTCTGTGTAAATGCAAGAGACTGCTGTAAGAATCACAAATTTTTTCCATTATAATGTCTGAAGATAAAATTAACCGACTCTAGTGACTTTCTCTGCAGGAGTTTATGCCTGTCCTGCTGCCCCGTGAGTGGCTCATTAGAGCAGTACTTTGTATGGTGCAGGTGTACAGGTGTTCCTATTAAAGTGGATAGAAGGGTTGGGGTGAGTGATTTTTCTTATTGCACATTCATCCTCTCGATAGTGAAGTGTGAGTGTGTGTGCATACTGAGCTACAAGAGACAAGGGTAGAGAGGTGAGATAAGGATGGAGAAAAAAAACAGTACAAAGGAAAAGAACACGTTGTTGATTAGCAAAGTTTCCTGATTAATGTGTTTGCATTATTACTCATGCAGTGTATACACCGCCTCGCCATATCTCGAAATCCTTCACATTTCATATGTTACAACCATGGAGTACATGCATATTTCGCTTTGTCTGCTTCTACATTTACTCCATTTTACAGGTACGGAATTAAAAATGTAATTATTATTATTATTAAAATGTAGAATTATTAATAATATATAATAAATCATTTAGGTGTATACAGATACAACAGCATGTACCAAATAATTACAGAATGTTGATTGTTGATAATTGCATAAACCATTCGAATATAACATATATAATGTTTTGTTGTATTGTTTCTTATAAAGCTCATGGAGTGGACATGGTAGGAAAAGACTCTTCAAACTCTCAGCTTAACGTCAATGAACCCTGTAAGTAACTTTAAATATACTGGTTATATTAAAATGCTCAGATTAAGTTTATTGCGTTAAGAAATACAAAATTCTATGTTTCCAAATAGATTTGAAACATTTGATTGACACTTTACTCTACTCAGTCATGATTATGTATTTGTTGCATGTGCTTCCTGGTAAGAGGACAAAGTCACGCTTATAATAAGTTACACTAGACATTATATACTGTATTTTTTCAGTAGCTAGTGTTCAGGATAAAAGAAATAACCTGATCCAAAATATAAACATAAATATAAGTAATAAACATATTTTATATTATACACTAGTATAACACGGATCTGATATGACTTTAAAACCATTAACATTAAAATCACTAAAATACCCATGAAGTGTATATTCCTCTATGATTAAATGCACACTGAGAGAGCTGACCAGTTTCGATGGAAAAGCAAGAATTCGATCAACACTGATATAAAAACATGGTAAATTTCAATTCAATTTTATTTGTAGAGCCATTTTAACGGTTGACATTGTTGCAAAGCAGCTTTAAGAATTATTTATGTTTGTATGAGATGTGGAGTTTGCATGGTGCGTCCTCTCACAGTCCAAAGACATGCAGATTAGGCTGATTGGCATTCCCAAATTTCCCATAGTGTGTAAATGAGTGTGTGAGTGCCCCGCTATGGATTGGCACCCTGTCCAGGGTGTACCCTGCCTCGTGCCCTGGGCCTCCTGGAATAGACACCAGGCCCCCTGTGACCCTGAATACAGAATAAAGACGATGAGTGAGTGAGAGAGACGTGAATGTGTATGAATCAAAATGATAAGATTGTCCCTAGGACGACGGCGACAGTGGAAAGGAAAAACTCCCTGAGATGGTAATAGGAAGAAATCTTGAGAGGAACCAGACTCAACAGGGAACTACGGTGGCCGAGTAGTGCAAAACAAGTTAACAAAACGAAAACAAAATAACAAATTAAAAACCACAATAACAAAACCAAAACCACAATAACAAAACCCAAAACTAAATAAAACATTCAAAATCAAAATAACAAAACCCAAAACTAATTTGTTATTTTGTTTTGCGTTTTATTAATTAGTTTTTTCGGTTTTGCTATTTTGATTTTTAGTTTGTTATTTTGTTTTTGGATTTGATATTTTGGTTTTGAATTTGTTATTTTGTTTTGGGTTTTGTTATTTTGTCTTTGAATGTTATTTTGTTTTCAGTTTTGTTAATTTGCTTTGCACTTCACGGCCACCGTAGGGAACCCATCCTCATTTGGGTAAAACGAATAGCAGGGATTTGATCTGCAATCATACTGTGTGTTAGGAGGCTAGAGGTTCAGTACAACAGAAACTGTGTTTAAGTTAATAAGGATTTCAGTTCCTTATTGGAGGTTCAGGTAGACTATAGGAAACTCCAGTCCTGAACTATCGAGCGACTGCAGTTACGAGTCCTCAGAGTAAATAAATATAATAAAACCCCGTGTCAATTCATTTCAGATGGGCCACAGAATCTGACCATTTATGGACCAAATGCGGTGACTGTTGGAGTCCCATGTAGCTATTTCTGCTTCGCCGATTGCTCACCAAACTGCAACTACACAATTGGTCTTGATAATCAGGCTGGAGAGGGCAATGAGATACTTCTTACCTTAACTCAGTGGGTGAAATCCAAGATAGTGACCTGCACTGCAAAAAACCCGGTCACAGGAAGCTCCGCCATAACGAGGAAAACCCTGCACATTTTGGGTATGGGCTCATAATGTTTCTCAGTTTAGCAATCACTTCTCATTTCATTATGAGCAATACAGACCTTCCAAGATTTTTTAAACCACAACTCAGTCCTGTTTTGTTGTGCCCTGACTTTCCTTTCCAGAGGGGCCGGTGGACGTCTTCATCACAGGACCAGAGACTCTGACACCGGGTAAAGCTCAGCGTTTTCTGTGTAGTGCTACATGTAAACCTTCCTGCATTTACTCCTGGATTATTCATGGAGAATCAGGTTCTGGTTATGGGGATGAGGTAGTAATCACGGCACCTTTCGAGGCCACCTTGGGAACCATCACCTGCAAGGCTACAAACATCGTGTCTGGATTGTTTGTAACAGCGACCCGGAAACTAAACGCTACCCGTAAGTGATCTCCAGATTTCCAGTATGTACATGAAAGGTTTCACTTGTATATAAATCAAGGGATCTGCCTGTCTCCAGTTTACTGAGTACAACAGACAAGGCAAAAAGAATGCATACGCACATGAAGATATGCAAGTCTTTTTTTCCCCACAGCTGTACACATTTCATATTAAAATACATTTTCTGTGTCAATTAGGGCATCAATTTTATATCCATTTTATTTCTAAAATGAAAGCAGAATGACAGATTTTTTTTTTTTTGAATTCTTTGACATCGTCATCTCTAGTGAGGATCAAAGGTTTTCATATACTTTATTGGTTTTAAACAATAATTTGCTGGAATTTTTGTCAATCCTACTGACAGGTTTTTTTTTGCAAACAGGGTTTTGTCTTTGTAACGTCCACTCTAATTATTTACCTGTTTTTTCTTTAAACCATTTTTTTTTAGTACTTTGGAGATTTGGAAGGCTGATTTTTGCCTAAGTTTTATCTTTCTGGCCAACATCTTAAAGCATGTAGATAAACCTCCTTCCTCATGATGCCACATGTTTTCTGAAATACATCAGTCCCTTTTCCAGCAAAATAAGATACTGTTGGAAGGGTTTTCCTTGGTTTAAAAAGCCTCATCCTTTTCCAGCACGCATGGAGCTCATATATTTTTTATAAATCAGTCTTGCAGTAGGGGCTTCTTTCTTACATAATAACCGTTCAGACCAATAGTGGATATAAATTGCTTGGGAAATATTTTGTTGGACTACTTTTAGCTTTCATTAGAGCAACAAATTCACCGTGGCACTGATTCAACAACCGTATGCAAAGATATGACATTTACATTCATCTAGAGTTCCATTATTTATTGGTCAAGGTCGTGTATGATGACGGGAAGTCAAATGACTTTCCAGTACATTCCAAAGACTTTCATTCGGGTTAATGTCAACCTCTGGCTTGGGCAATTCATGTATGGAAACGATTACTCATGCAACAAAAACCACTCTTTCACAATTTGAGCCTGATGAATCCTGCCGTTGTTGCCCTGGAATATGGCTGTGCTATAAGGAAAGAGATGAAAATAAATTTATTAGATAACCTGGTGATTCACTAAGGTCAGATGGACAGCTCATCAGACATGATTCATTACTCCAAAGTCTATACACACGTTAAAATGACCTCTGTTGTCATCAAAGTGTATGCCCTAATTGATTTGATAATAGAAATGTATGTTAACATGATATGTGTGATGGGAAGAACAGCTTGAATATCTTTAGGTGTAAGGAATCCTTTGGCTTCAACTACACAGAGTGTAAATTTTTTTTTTTAAACAAGTCTTAGATGTCCCTAGAGAGTGTGTGTGTGTGTGACTATTTTTGATATAATACTGTGATGAAATTGCCATTCTCAGGTACACTCAAAATTACTAGCCTGAAGATTTATCCTGCTTTGACATGCAGTCTAAGCTACCATTAGCAGCATTAGCCTAGTCATGTGCCTAAAATCTAGACAAATTTGTCATGACCAAACATTTTTAAAAACTGATTGTTGTTTCTTTCCCTAAAAGTATTTGATATTTAATTCTGATATCTTAATTATGTTAGTTTGAGATTTTGTTTACTAAAATAAATTGTGCTTCAATGCCATATATTTTCATGCATATATTCTACACATTAGAATATATAAGTTATGTAAGTTTACAAACCACTATGTGTTAAAGTTGACTATAGATAACTGGACACACAAAATGATTTTTTCTTACACATACATAGAAATAGAAATCAGTGATTAAATGCTATCATTTTATTTTGCAGAAAGCACCTTTTCCTCAGCTGTAAGAGTGGATTTGCTGCCAGCACTGCTGTTTGCAAGCATTATACAGTCTGGTATAATGTCTACACTATGACCATAATTCATAATTAATTTGACTTAAAGGTTTTACTCCTTCAACAGTATCAATCTGGACATTAAAGACCTGAACAAAACTGTGCTATTTATACAGTATATTAATGAAATAAAATAAAAACAAATACAAAATAGCCATGAAATTAAAAGAAAGTCATGGTTACACATGTTTAATTAATTTAACTCTAGATATGATGTATGATTTACTAACAATAATAGACTTGTTTGAAGTACAATACATTTGCATTTGAAAAAATTGCCACGAACACAAAGTTCAGTTCTCCTCTGTCTCTCCACAACACAGAAGTTATACTCCATATTTCTTCTTTAGAGCTTGCACTGAATTGTCCTCTAATCCAGCATGTGAAACGCACTGAAATAGCTCCTGTAACACTGGGAGAAATGAGGGAGAATTATTTACGGCATTCATTGTGAAATAAAGGAAGGTAAAATTATTACACAAATACTGTACTATAAAGCTTGTTGGTTGAGCAAAGATGCATATATGCCGCTTATTTACATATAATGTGATTATTTAATACAGATCTTCCACCTTTCTTATTGTGTTAACATCCCCATTATATTTTGTAATCCATAACTGGAACACACTCTTCAATACAGCTGTAATGTGACTACTTGGATTATTGTGTTGTGGAAAAATAAATGTCCAGAAACTAATATACCCTTATTATTATTATTATTATTATAATATATACCTCCACTATACACAATATGGACAATGAATTTTGGACACATGATCACAAGTCATGCGTGTTGTTGAACATCCCATTCCAGATTTACTCCCCTTTCCTGCTACAATGCATTCTACTATAAAAGTTCCTCTTCTATTATAAGGCGGGGCAGGGCCGTGAGGATTTGTGACCCTTCAGCATTAGTGTGATCAGGTACTGATGTTAGGTGAGGAGATCTGGGCTGCAGTCAGTGTTCCAGTTCATCCCAAAGGTATTCAGTGGAGTTGAGGTCAGCCTCTGAGCAGGACACAGAGTTCTTAAACTCCTTTCCGCACCAGAAAAGTGAAGTTTTTGACTTTGTGGCAACGGTTCATCGTGAAGCTGACATACAGATGTGGCAATTTGTTGTCCACAAACATTTCATCATATAATATGTTTATATAGCTATTGATTATTATAGCCCATGTGTTGCAATACTAAATTTGTCTATAAGCCTCCTGCCAACACTGAATTAAATCCCTTTTAGACTGCATTTAGAATTAATGTGCTCTCAAAATATAAACAACCGTAGCACTATCAAAAAATTATAAATTCCCAATGAAATCTCACTGGCAAATCTGAACCGGATAAGGTTAATGCAATAAATGCAAAACGTTGCCCGTCTTCTGTCACTAGATGTCTGGTCTCCGATCGTCAAAGATATTTTTTAAGTAAATTATTCATATAAAAATCTAAAATTGTGATATGGATATGAACAATTATTTTATGGATATGAACAATTGTTTATAATTATAAACAATATATTTATATCACAGAAGACTGAAATTTGTTACAGGTATTATACACATGCACTATATTGTCGAAAGTATTCACTCGCCTGCCTTCACATGCATATGAACTTGAGTAATATCCAATTCCTAATCCAGGTTTAATATGATATACAGGATGCCCACCCTAACAGCTTCACCTCTTCTGGGATGGCTTTCCACAAGGTTTAGTAGTGTGTTTATGGGAATTTTAAACCATTCTTTCAGAAGCTCATTGTGAGGTCAGAGACTGATATTGGATGAGAAGGCCTGGCTGGCAGTCTCCGCTCCAATTCATTCCAAAGGTGTTTAGGCCAGTCAGGTTCTTCCACATCAAACTCATGCATGTCTTTATAGATCTTGCTCTGTGCACTGGTACACAGCCATGTTGGAAAGGAAGGAGCCGTACCAAACTGTTCCCACAAAGTTGGAAGCATGAAATTGTCCAAAATGTCCTGGTAAGCTGAAGCTTTAATGAATGAGTTCCTTTCACTGGGGCCAAACCCAATCCCATGTCATAATCCCCCCTCGACCAAACGTTACACTTCACATAGCTTTTCATTTGGATGGGTGACTGATTACTTTGGGCAATATAGTGTAGCTGGGAATTAACATAGCGTTTGTCAATAACTTCAGGATTTTTTTAAAACACATTTTTTTAAAAAAGTGTTAGATAAATATTGGCAAGCATTCCCTCAATAAGATCATCTGTGCTGTTGTGATAAATACTTTTTAAATACAAAACAGTACATTTAATAGTTACATATTGCAGTTTAAATTTTAATATTTGTCAAAATAACCGCAGTGTGATTTTTTTTTATTTTTATAAAATCATGCAGTCCTATTTCAAACTTTCAAATTAAAATGTTTTTTAAAAATAATTTTAAGCAGCTACTAAGAATTCAACTGCATCAACTATATATCCAGGAGGTAATTTCAGGTTAAATTACCTCCTGGAAATATAGGAGACTTGTTCAGCGAGATGAACAAGTCATGAGTAAATAATCATGTACTACTAATGCACACAATACGCTTGGAAAGAAAGGGAAAAAAAACCCTGATGAACCTATGAAGAAAACACACCTTGCTTTTCAGTGGACGACATAAACATGACAGCCATGTCAAATCTTCTAACACGTGATAAGCTTTTCAGGATGTCCAGTATGACTGAAGGGTCCTCGTTCCTATAGAAAAAAAAACAGAGGACAGGAAAGTCTTAAGTAAGAGTATTTATTAGGAAAATTATACTATGTGATGAAAATATTACAGTGATAAAGGAGTTTATGAAGTACCTAATAGCATACATATGAAGAGACATGTTCATGTACTTACTTGGTGTAAAAACTTTGAAGTATTTTCAAAATCTTATTAAGTACATCAGGCTCCAGAGAATTTTGGAAAATACGTTGAAAAGCATCAGGCTGAATTTGCTGAAATGAAACGGGATCATCGTAACTGACACAATGCGACAGAGCTGTCTATAAATAAAAATTATATTTGCTTTAAAGAACAGGAAACGGCACCTACCTTTAAATACTGGTAGGTAAGTTCAGGGTGATTACCGATCGTCCTTAGATCTGCTTCCAACTGGAAGCTGCTAGTAGGAGGTGGAGGAAGCTGGACTGAAGTGCAAGACGGCGATACTGGTTGGTCTGTTTTACCTGGAACTTTTCCCTCTTTCTGTAAAACATCTTGTTTTCCAAAGGAATCTCCAGTTGTGCATCTGAAATACATTCAATGGTTATTCAATACAGGTTGAACATCTTAGCATACAGTGTAACGGGATAAAGTGAAAAAGTCATGATGATTGTAGAGGCATTTAGTTCTACTTGCCCTATTAGAAGGAAGTGTGTCTCTGTCAAAAGTGCCGAGTCATAATCTATTACAGGCTGTCACGGTCATCATGTCTCAACCGGACAAAATGCTTATAGTATTTTAGACTGTTGTGTAAGACTCCAGAATCTCCTTTTGTAGAATGTTGTTTATCACTCTACTACAGCTCAAGACTTTCAGAATCTATGTCTTGGCACACTGAAGCTGTTTTGGCAGATCATGGTGGATAAACACCTTACTAAAACGCTTTGCTTATATCAGTCTTTGCTTTATGTGTCATTTATCTACCGTCTTCAAGTGCAGTTAACAATAATGCAATAAACGTACGTAATTTCGATCATTTTAAGTCAGGAACGTGCACGTAGCTGAAATCCACAAGTCCACTGAATACTGTCTCGCTTCAAACAATAATTTAAAATGTGAATTATTCATATTTCTTTGAGTATTAATGCTAAAATTGCTGTAAGCTTCTAAACGTATGTGACGTGTAAAATTACTGCTTAAATTAATTTGCATTCCATGGGAAAAAAAGGTTTCTCTTTAAGAAATCACCTTTCTTTCACCTTCTTTAGAGTATCGGTACAAATTTTGTTCGCAGTCATCCAAACACTTCTGTTTATGCTCTTGCGCAGATGTTTCTGCACCAGGTACACACTCAGACCACAAAAAACTAATCACTGCATGCTGCTCTTCTTTCGTACAAATCACAAGCGAAGGATCCATTTGTGCTCGCATCGCAGTTACAAACAAACTGATGCACATGTTCACACCTACACAGCAGTGACTGATGAGACAGTAGCCTTGACTTTACAAAGCCTGATTTGATTTACTTTGATTTAAATTATGCGCGGTATGCACTTACTTGGCTGGTGGTTCTGACGAAGGCTGTGGAAGCTCCTCTATCTTCTGGATCTTAGCAAAAGGGAATGATGAACACGGAGAGGCCTCGGATCTCATCTCTTTCTCTGAGGAGGAGGCTGCACTGGAAAATGTCTCAGACCTTGAAGAGCTTGCTTTGGTGATGACTCTCTGAAATTCGGGGATGGATGTGATCTTTCCACCAACTTCTTCGATATCTATTCTTCTCAGTGGTTTCTGTAGCAAAAACAGATTTCCAGACTCTCAGATCATGCTGCTATAAGCAGCTTCCTCCAAAAAATATGGAACTCTTTAAATGTACAGTACATTAAATGGATTCAGTCAGTGCATTCATAAATAAAGCTTTGTTTGGATTTATTTTATAACAAATTTACTGTGGATCTGAGGTGCTCTGGTTTGTCGACAGGCTGAACTGTTCTTCTTTGTGTACCATCTGCTGGTTGCAGCCCAGAAGGCGTCATCTCCTGAATACCATACAAACAATTCATTACACATTTATCAACACCCTGGTTGGCAGAAATCAGCTTTTAATTAGATTTGAAAAAGCCTTAAGTAACGTGTTTAATATCCTTGTTAACAAAAGGAATCATTTCAGTTATAAAGATCTCATCATATAAGGATTGCAACTGAAAAATGGAACAACTTCTATCATACTGTTATTATTACTACTAGCATTACAGTATCATTGGTAATTACTATATAATTAAATAACTTTTAAACATTCTCTGCTTTTTAGTATTGTGGTTACCATGTTGAGTTTTTTCAGCTCATTCATCGCTTGCTTATTTCCTGGTTCGAGTTTCAGAAGCTGCTCAAAATCTACACAGAAAAACAAACAACAGTGTTACTAACATCATAACACCATACTGTCAAACACTCATCTCCCATATCATTATAATCACTGACAGATGAAGTGAATACCATTAGTTATCTCAGTACGATGGCAAATGGAAGTCGACTGGATATATATATATATATATATATATGGACAATGACATTGTATCTAAATACATGTACTTCAATTTGGAGTTTTGCAGCTATTACAGCTTCCACTCTTTTAGACTCTTTAAGGCAGGGGTCTCAAACTCAGTTCCTGGAGGGCCGCAGTCCCACAGAGTTTTGTTCCAACCATAATTAAAAGCACCTGATCCAACTAAAGAAGTCATTAAGGCTGATTTGAAAACTACATGGTATGTATGTTGGAGCAGGGTTGGAACAAAACTCTGTAGGGCTGCGGCCCTCCAGGAATTGAGTTTGAGACCCCTGCTTTAAGGTTTTCCACAAGATTTTGGAGTGTTTCTGTGGGAATTCGTGTCCATTCATTCTGTAAGTATTTATGAGGCCAGACACTGATGTTGGACAAGAAGGTCTGGCTCGCAATCTCCATTTCAGTTCATCGCAAAGGTGCTCGATGGCGTTGAGATCAGGGCTCCGTGTTAGGGCCGGTCAAGTTCTTCTACACTGAACTCATCAAACCATGTCTTTATAGTCCTAGCTTTGTGCACTGGGACATACTTCCCCAAACTGTTGGCACAAAGTTGGAAGCATAGCATTGTCTTCATATGCTGAAGCATTAAGATTGCCCTTCACTGGGGATAAGGGGCCTAAGTGAAGCACCTGAATTCAATAATTAACAGGTTTGGCCAAATATTTTTGTCAATATAGCATATTAGACAGCAAGTGAACATTTTGTCCCTGAAGGTAAAAAAAAGGGCAACCCTAAATATTTGATTAACTTTAACAAGGGCTAAATTGTGAAATCTGGATAAGAGCAATACTGCATACAAATACTGTACGTTATATACAATGATAAGCATGCACATTTGAGGCAACAGAAGGCCCACTTATTGGTGTAAATACCAACTTATGTCCTCATACCTTTGGCCAGATGGTGTGTAAATATTTATATTTATTCTACAAATTAAGTGCATTATAAAAATGTGATATGGTACAACAGCAGCTTCTTCCCATTTTAGGAAACTAGCAAAGACTAAATCTGATTCCTTTCACTTTTAAAAAATAGAGGCGCAGAATTCCCCACCACACACAAAGTATTATGCAACAATATTGTATGGAAAAGAAAAAAAAAAGGCAGTCAGGAAAAAAGGGTATGCATGTACAGAAAATAAATAATAAAATGAATAAAAAGCAAGTCAACTATACCAAATAAAGCCATGACCAATTGGGAAAAAAAATCTGACTTCTTTTCCTTTTAGAAAAGGCAAACTTTTCTACATGCAATATTACTCACGTACTAACAGATTTCTTTAATTACATGGACAGAATAAATTCTAACCTGCTTTGGCTTCAGAAAGTCTTCCCAGGGACACTCTGGCTGTCCCGCGTCGAGCAAAAGCTTTTGAGTAGGTGCTGTCTAGAGCAATTGCTTTGGTGCAGTCTTCTTCTGCCTCAGCAAACCTGTCCAAAATACACAAAACACACACACATCAGGAGTTATGCTTTGCTTGTAGGTTTATAGTCTAATTAGATTTCGTGGACAATTTCTGTAAACATGAAAATAATGCATAAGGTTATTGTTTTAATATACACTGCCTGGCCGAAAAAAAAAAAGTTGCATACTTAAAAGATTTCATTCAATGACCATCACCCTGGAATAGGGTCAAATCTGAACTCATCAGACCACATGACCTTTTTTCATTGCTCCCTAGCAAATTAAAGTCTTGTTTATGATTAGCCTCATTAACAAGTGGTTTTCTCATGGACACACAGCTGTTTAGTCTCAATCCTATGAATTCTCTTCACACTGTGTGTGTAATAGTGAAAGTAAGAGCATTTCCCATTATTACCATGCAACTTCAACAAGTGTTTGTGATCTCTATTCATGATTTTTTTCATGATTCCCCCCGGACCACATGTATTCCATAAAGTTGACGGTTCAGCACTACCCTTCCAGGTTTTGATAATGTGCTGAAGGATTCTTAACCCAGTTTCACATAATTAAAATCTCCTTAGTGATTTTCTTTGCTTGATGCAGCCCAATAATTTGACCGTCCTGAAATGCCCCGGAAAGTGTATTTATGACATTTGATATCCACAGAAAATAAAAACCAACCTCTCGAGTTTGAGGTATGCCATGGCTCTGTTAGCAGCAAGCAGAACGTTTGTGGCATCAGCCTCCATGCCTTTAGTGTAGCACTCAACAGCTGCCTCATATTTTCCCTCTTTAAAGTAAGCATTGCCCTATACGAACACCAGAGAGCAAGTTCATGTTTAACAAAGACAACAACTCTGAGTTTGTTAATTATTCAATAGTTTATGTCTTATATTGGTGTTGAAATAAGAAGAGGATGTTCTCACCCTGTCTTTTTGGACCACTGCCTCTTGTCTCCTCTGCTGTTCAACATCCAGCTGATTCGGTTTTACATCCTCTGTAACTGCCACCTCTGCAACCTCCGTCTTATCCATCTGCCCTTCTTCCTGCTTTTGGGATCCTAAGACCTGAGAGATAAAAGAGTAAAAGCATAGAATCTCAAGGCTTAACCTTTAACACCAACAATTACAAGAAACACCAGTAAGACAGGAACTGACCTGGTTCAGTTTCTTTATCTCGTTCTGAGCATCAAGGTTCTCTGGATCCAACTTCAGGACCATTTCATAATCTTATACAGTAAGTAAAAGTTAAAAGCATCATCAAAATATCATCTCAATGCAGACACAGGAACGGAACAAGAATATCTCTTTAAATGCTTTTAGTTATACTCCCTCACCTTCAAGAGCACCTTGATGGTTTTTAAGAGCAAAGCGAGCAGCTCCTCTTCGGCTATAAGCTTTAAGGTATTTGCTGTCCAGCGCTATGGCCAGGTTACAATCCGACTCTGCGACGGCATACCTATATACATTAACATACAAAATTTAAAGACTTCAAAGGAACACACAGACAAATAATTACCAATAAATAATAATAATAATAATAATAATAATATATAAATAGAAGCAACAGTAGTCTTGCAACCAGATCATAACTTGTATGAGAGTTTTATGGTTTGTTTGAATGTTTTTCATAAAGCGTTTGTGATTATGATTATGTCACACAGAACATCTAACAAGTTCTTGATGGTGCTGTGTTTGTTTAGTTTTGTCCTGCTAAACCTAACCATCGCTCATTCATTATCTTAACATTTACGTGAATTATTCTGGTCTTGTTTTGGTCATGTGATGAGAATCTCAAACAGCTATCTATCCTGTTAGTGAACCAACCAGTCCCAGTGTTACTCCATGGTCTAATACAAAAGGCACGTTACAAGACAGGTAGTCCTTGTCCATCACTTAGAAGCAGAAAAAAAATAGTGTTGGTTATCATTATTAGGTAAAACTGCACTCTGAGAGACTAGGTTTTATTCTTAGAAAAATTAGAGAGTGAAGTAGAGGTGCTCCACTTTTCTTGGACACAATTATAAAAACTGCTCATTTTTAGCTCAGTTGGAGCACATAATCCTGAATCAGAAATTTAGGATTTGGATGTTTTTTTTTTTTTTTTAACGTTCGTCTGATCCCTTAAAAATTAATTTACCGGTACAACCCGCATTGATCATCAAAATACTTGTTCTTTGAAAATAAGACTTACAATAGCAGGGGTGCTCTACATCTAATATTCTCATCTCCCCCCACAAATACAGGGTTTCATTATCCTCTACATCAAGATACAGTACAAAGATTATTACATTCCGGTCCCAAGGACACAGAGCCACCTGAGGCGAAAATGACCAAACCCAAATACCATCATGAGCAACATCAGGTGTGTGGAGAGAGGGGTAAAACTGGTCAGATGCACTTATGTACAACAAAATGTACTGTACTGCATTGCAAAATTCTTACTTTTTAAGTCTGAAGAAGCAGGCGGCACGGTTTGTGGGCAGGACAGGGTTGTACGGGTCTGCACTCATGCCTTTGGTATAGCACTCAATGGCGTCATCATAATTCCCATCTTTGAAAAAATTGTTCCCCTGAAGAAATAGGAAAATAGTTTGTGGTAAATACTGACTTCAGTAATGAGTTTGTACAGCTCTGCTGACTTTGTAGTTTGTAAGAACATTGTTATGGCCTCATGTAGCAACATTCTCTTAAATTTTCTTTTGAGAGAAAAAAATTATAGAAGTCAACACCAGATGCACCAAACGTTCTTAACCATCCCAATAAGCTCTTACCCAGGTAAGCTGAATGATGAACGCCACTTGATCTTAAATGAGAGGTGCATAAGATTACCATGTAATTAGGATAAGTAACACCCCCACAACACAGAAGGGCAGGTGCGTGTTGTTCTGTGTGCAAATAAAGTGCTAGAATGGGAGAGATGCCACTGAAGAAAGATAGAAAAAAGTAGAAGCACAACAGCAGTGAGACAAGAAACAAAAAGAGTGGTTTTATAGTGAGGGCATGACCTCCATCACTTACAGTACCCATGAAAAATTTGGACACGCCATCTAACTTCATGGTCTTTCCTGATTTGTTTTCTTTCTACATTGTAAAATAATACTGAAGGCATCCAAAATGTACAACAATCTTCTTTGAACAAATTAAAGTGTAATTAAAAAATTCAATTGAATATAGAGATGTGTCTGCTGCTTATGCTCTGCAAATCCTTCATAACGGCTCTAATCTGAGGTGCTGTTTGTTAACTGGTGATTTCTGAGGGACCTGTTAACTCTAAATTAACTTTTCCTCTGCAGCAGATGTAGGTTTTGGTCTTACTTTCCTGGGAAGGTCTTCTTGAGAGCCAGTTTCACCATGGTGCTTGATAGGTTTTGCAAATACATATCATAATACTGTTCTTGCAAGAACTGTTCCAGTACAGCTGACCTTGATGATTTAAAATAACAACTGTTACTGTTACTTACACCAGTACTGTTCTATATAGAAAATATATCCAAACTCCCACTGTTGAGATCTGTTATTAACATCGGGGTTAAAATGGACTCTCATTTGACGTATGATGCCCATATCAAACATCTGTGTAAGACATCTTTTTTTCACCTCAGGAACATTGCTAAACTGCGTCCAGCACTTACATTTGCAGATGCGGAAAAGTTATTCCATGCGTTTGTCTCCTCCAGGCTGGACTTCTGCAATGCTCTCCTCATTGGGACTACTGGAAAAAGCCTTCAAAAGCTGCAATATATTCAAAACTGCGCTGCTAGGATCCTGATGCGGGCACGTAAATATGATCATATTACGCCCATCCTCAAATCTCTTCATTGGCTGCCTGTTTCATTCAGAATTGAATACAAGGTTGCCCTTCTTACCCACCAGTGCATCTATGGTGATGCCCCTCCCTGTCTCAAAGAACTTATCACTTCACATACATCTTCACGAAACCTCCGCTCTGTCTGAGGTCATCGCCTGAAACCTCCGAAGACCAAGCTTCATACCATGGGAGATCGGGCTTTTTGCTCGGCGGCACCCAGACTGTGGAATGCTCTCCCTGAGTATCTGAGGACGCCACAGACTGTTGATGATTTTAAATCTGTTCTTAAAACTTACCTTTTTATTAGAGCTTTTGAGCAGAAATAATTTGTAGCACTTTGAGATTTGCCTCAAATATAAAGTGCATTATAAATAAAATGTATTATTATTATTAAACTCAGCAGCACAGCACGTACAAGCATTCAAGGGTTTTTGAAGTCTTATTGGGATCCAATCAATATTATTCCTCTAAAAAACAAAAATATAAATATAATTATATAAAAGTTTTATTTTAATTTGCATACTGTGAAAATAGAAGTTTCTTTTGTTGATAAAAGTGCTCTCAACTACATACATTTTTTTTTACTAACAAACAAAATAAAAGAAAAAAATGTGGACATGACGTAGAATTTGACATGTATCTTTTTTTGGATGGGGCCACTGATTATTTATTTAGTGGTACAAACAATCAGCATTTTGTGTCATTGACTGGTTCTGCAGACCATCTATGTATAACTTTGTGTTTATCAGAAAATATTCAGGTGTATAGGTTTATATCACCCGAAATAAAATTAAATACATTTTGAAATAAATTAAATAACTATCCAAAACCCTAAACACAGCACCTTTTACCTTCTCCTTCTCCTTTACGGCTAGGTCTCTGTCCACTTGCACTTCCTCCGAGTCCGAGTCATTAGATTCAGCTGGGCTGGTTTCTTTATCCAGTGCTTCAAGGGCCTTCTCCTGTAATACACAATCCTGATCTATAAAATCAACAGTAGCAAAAACCCCATATCTTTATTCAGAAGCCAAAACAGTGGCATGGAACAGAAATATATTACCACGTTGAATTTGTCCCAGGATTTGTAGTCGTATGATTTTATTCTCTGTGCTGGCTTCTCCTCATTTTGTGTGTTCTCAGAAGGAGGTACTTTACTTCTGACTTTGCGCTTCTTCTTGTAATCCTTGTTCCTTACAGGTGGGAGAGTTTTCTGTGGTGTCAAGAAAGAAAAATAAAAAACTGTGTGTGTGTGTGTGTGTGTGTGTTTAAAAGCCTTATCATGGTTAAGTTTGCCTTCAGGTACTTCAGCATAGAAATGTTCAAATGACACACCTGAAGGTCTGATAGGTTTCCTGCACGAAGCTGTTCATCTTTTATCTTTATGTCTTCTTCCCAGTTATTCAGATCTTTCATAAAGTCATGAAGATCCTCCGCATTTTGACGCATGTGCATTTGCAGCTCCATGGCTTTGTTGCCACCAGACATGATGCTGCTTTTCTCTCAAGCTGAAACAGGACAAAGGCTGTGAAAAGGAAATTTAAGAACCTCAGGACATTTTTTAAAGATCCCTTCCAGCAAACAGAAACCAGAGAAACGACAATATGAATAGGTAGATGTGAATGAAATATATCAAAGTTTTTCAAACTCTTTCCACCTTTTCACATTTTACATTTCACATTCTACTATTTACTAGTATTCCTGGAATAACTTAAGAGTATACACGCCTGTTTTGCTGCTAGTATATGAAATAAACGTTTCCATACTGAGCACAGAAGCTTCTGAATGCCACAACAGAAATGAATTTTTACAGCATTACATTCCCAAAAATTGTGCACGTTAAAAAAAAAACTCAGATCTGCCTTTATCTCCAAACTCTGTGAACGAATTAGTTTAAATTATTTACATATGCATGTTAACAAATATGGCCATTTTTCAGCCTTATACTGTCTCAATTAATAAAAATAATAAAAAATGCAAATCATTCACATTTCTTTATGAGTATTGATACTAATATTGGTGTAAGACTGTAGAAGCATAAGATCTGTAATAACTGTTGCTTAAATTGGTTTTTGGTAAAGGCTTAAAAAGCAAAAAAAAAATTGTAGTATCCGTAACCATGTCAAATCCACCTAGCAATATCGTAACAATTTAGCATTTTAGAATAATACACTTTATCACCTTTATGTCTTTTCATGTGAAATCTAAATTGGCCAAGTTTCATCTGAATGACAGTTAAGATCAATGAAAGATTTGAATTTATAAAAAAAAGTAACAGACATTACAGACATAAAAGAGATGAAATTGTATTTAGCAAAGGAGTTACTTTTTATCTGATAAAATTATAAATGTGTATGCATATCTAATATATACAAAAAACGAAGTATGGATCGTGAGATATGAATCATCAAGTATTATGAAAAATAGTGCTATATGATTCTTCTTTTTGCACCAATATCATCTTCTCATTCTTAAGTTTGACTCCAGCACATAAAGTGAACTACTTACTCAACACTGATACAAATACACACACACACACACACATTCTCAGCACTGAACACTGTGTTCAAAGGCTTATCACCAGAACAAGAGTCCATCCTAACTAAAAGAAATAACATGAATTATTATTACAGTGTTTTATGATAAACGCACACTCATCGTCCTCAGTGATTATTATACAGTTAGCGCGCGCGGCTCTGTGACTGTGCTGTAATCGCGTGACGTTTGCCTCGCGTGCTAACTCTAGTAATAAATTCACACAGAATACAAACTCGATACGCAACAAAGCAAAAAATATTTGTAGAAACGAAACATGAAAATATTACTGACATACCTTTCAAGTCTTAAAATGGAACAGAAACACAATTCTGAAGTGAAATAACTCAGTGCTCAGTGGATGGTGCTCTGTTTGTGTACGGCGCCATGACAGTCAAGTACCAGCATGCTTTGCGCGAGAACGTTTCCCTGAGGCGTTTGCGATACAATACACGGCTTCCAGGTGTCTGTGACGCGTTTAACATTTTCAGTGTGACGTCGCTACGTTTCTAATACATCCAGATTAAAAGTTGACGATTGCTAGCAATAAATAAATCATAAACAAAATATTTCTGTTTTAAAAAAGACCCGATAATGATGCGTTTAAACATATGTGCCCTCTGATGGTCAAAAGGGTGAACTGCAGATAGTAATCCACTACTGTGGAAACAGTACAAAGGAAAAAGAGTACATTCCATCAAAGGAAGAGTTTTTCATACAGTAAAGCTCTTTTTTGAATGTTTTAAAAATAAACATTGCAATGCAAATTAATAAGCAAATATGGATATTCATATGAAATAACTCAAATAAGTTTGGTTATTTTAACTATTATATATGCCTATAGCACCATTTTTCTTTTTTTTATTCTGACCAAATATCGGCTTATAACTACAACCAAACAGATTACATAGATCCAAACACTACTTGACTTTTTCTTTAGGGTCATCTCACATTAGTAATCTAGCAGAATCTTGAACGTAAAATTGAATGTTCAGTGGTTAGGACTGTGGCCTCACACCTCCAGGGTCGAGGGTTCAATTCCCGCCTTGGGTCTGTGTGCATAGAGTTTATACACATAAGAGGTATAGAAGTTGAATGAATGAATAAATGTTCTTATATTCACCATAAACACAAGTGCTATAGCAAAGTCAGAGGCCATCATTTTAAATAATATTTTTTTCCAGATTTTTTTGGCCTCATAATATGTCTCTTATGCTATATATATCCATTTATATATATATATATA
>QMIH01001322.1:86277-111607 GCA_003987875.1 Clarias batrachus | reverse complement strand
TTTATACTATATAATGTTAATTTTTAATTCATTACCTTATACACACACACACACAAACACACACACAAGCAAGCAAGCAAGCAAGCAATAATGGCTTGTTAAGAATATCTTAAGTAGAACATTGACTCACATTTTTAAAAAAAATAGTTTACGTTACAATAGTAACGTATTAGTCAAAGAAGTCAGAAAAAAATACAAATTGTTTTTATTCCACACTACAAATAAAATGATAAAAATAATTATGCCTTTCAGGAACATTTTAATTTAGGCTCTTTTTATTTAAAACATATTAATATAAATTATTAATGAAAGCATAAGACCATGTTACAAAATTCACAATTTATTTAGTGTAATGTAACAAATCACAAAAGTAATTAAATATGCACCTGGATTATACAATAAATAGCATGCTGTATCATCATATTAGGCCATATAATTTCCTTTTATTCACACTGCCGTGACTCTAGCGCCACCTATAGGTTTGCATAGTATCGGTCTCTGTTCTCGAAATCTCTGTAGGCAAACTTGGCATCTTTTTTACTGTGCGGAATGCGACCGAAGGGTGCGTGATCATTGTAGCAGCTGTCAAACACTTCGTCAACTGTTTTCACCGCCTCCTCCTTGCTTATCTTCCGCACGGCGAGAATAGAGCGTGTCGCACGGTCCCGCACGCACTCCTAAATCAGGGGAGGAGAGATGGAGTTAGTGGTGCACTGTGTCGAGATGCACAGGATGCGACTTCTCTTCTTGATAACTTCTGACCAGAGGTGGTCAGCAAAGTACAGTCCCTGACAAAAGTCTTGTCACTTATCTATTTTGTAGAAACACCTGCTATTAACCTGACTTTTAATGAATCAATTGGTGTTAGAAATAGCTCATATGAAAAGCTAAAACCCTCCSAAATGATGTTTAATGCACTGAAATAAATTAGTTTCACTGAAAAAAGATTTATCATTTAATCAAGACAGAGAGGTCAAATTTTGGCCAGACAAAAGTTTTGTCGCCTGTTTTGTCGTCTATACAGAAATTGAACAATTTTACTGCAAATACAAAAAATATGTCAGCAAATTAAGTAGTGGTGCTGTGAGATCCAAATGTAATATCTTGTATGACTTCCATGAGCTTGAAGGACTGCATCCATGCGGTTTGGCAAGGATTCTTACAATTCATTGATGAAGTCATCAGGAATAGCAGAGAAAACTTGCATGCCTCCCAGAGTTCATCAATATTCTTTGGTTTCATCTTCCATGCTTCGTCTTTCATCCTACCCCACATATGCTCAATGATGTTCTTTTTTAGTGACTGGGCTGGCCAATCCTGGAGGATCCTGATCTTTCTCGCCTTGAGGAACTTTGATGTGGAGATGGAAGTATGCGATGGAGCACCATCCTGCCGCAGAACTTGGCCTCTTTTATGGTTGGGAATATAAGAGGTAGCTAAGATTTCTTGGTATTTTAGACTATTGATGTTGCCTTCCACCCTGCAGATCTCTCGCCCACCTCCATACTGGATGTAACCCCAGACCATGATTTTTCCACCACCAAACATTTTTGGGTGAATCTCGGATCCATGCGAGCTCCAGTAGGTCTCCTGCAATATTTGTGGCGACTGTGGTGTAATTCAACAGAAGATTCATCTGAAAAATCCACCTTCTGCCACTATTCCAGCATCCATCCTTTTAGCAGGCTGTGGGCCTTGGCAAATGCCACACGGTTTTTCAATTGTCTTTTGTTTAGTGCTGGCTTCTGGGCACTGATTCGACCATGGAGGCTTTTTCTAGATAGAATCTGACAAACTGTTCTGGTTGACACAGGGACTTCAGGTGACCAGGTCTCGTGGAGCTCTGCTGCAGTGGAAAATGGGCCGGCCTTGGATTTTCGAGCCAACAAACGGTCCTCTCGAGCAATTGTCTTGCGGGGTCTGCCTGACCTGGGCTTGTCAAAAACGTCTCCAGTCTCCTCAAATCTTTTTTTTTATCCTCCGAACTTGACGCTGAGACACATTGAAGGTGTCTGCCACATCAGCAGTGGATCTGGTCTATTGAAGGTCTAGTGTACTGGGGTTCTTTTTATACAAACCTGAGACCTAATTGATCCATTATTAGTCACGAGTGAAGGCGACAACACTTATGTCTTTGCTAAAATTGACTCAATGGGCTTTACCAAGCTGTGAATATTAGAATACTTTTTGACAGTTTCGTTTTGCACTGAAACATTAGTACAAAAGCTGTTGGGATTAAAATGAGCCATTTCTTAAAAAAAAAATCTTGATTAGAAATATATTTCAGCGGCACTTCAGGTCAATTTGTACACAAGCGACAAGACTATTGTCAGGGACTGTACACAAATACTGTTCAAGTAAAGATTCCCTAGGGCAAATATTGCTCAAGTAAAAGTAGACGTCCTCCATTTACTCGTGTACCTGAGTAATAGTACAAAAGTACCCACCTTCAAATCTACTTCAGGTGTTAATTAAGGTGTCAAAAGTCATGCAATTACAGAAAACAGTCAGCATTTTCCTGCTTCAAATACTACACGCCGCTGTCGTGAGGTAACACAGCGCCATGCAGAAATGTAGCTAAGTAAAAGTGTATGATGTAGTGAAGTAAAAGTAAAAGGTATCCACTAATTAAATTGGTCTCTTTATTCGTGCATTCCCACACACTGGAGCACAAACAGAATATGTTTGCTTTTTTCCCCAAACGCACTTGTATGAATAATTCATGGATCCATAACCAAACTGATAAATGAGGCCCACTTTATAAAACCAAAACTATCTACAGAATGTGTAGAGCAGGCAACTAACCTGATGGTGCTGTTTCAGGCCAAAATGAAACCTTGCGACTTCATTGCCGAATGAGCAGTCTCCACTCAGACTGGCTGCCCGAATCTGACGCAAAAAAAAGGATGAAAGCTTACTATGGATTAGATTAATCTTTAAAGAAAATGAAGTAATGACAACATAGATAATACTCAAAGCATTAGAATCCCATCTCACCTCGGAGCAGGCCAAGTGCTTGAAGTTATTGAACCAGTCCACATGTGCGCGACAGTGATCAAACGCATGGATGAGCTCGTGCGTGACCACTCTGTTCATATGAGCCTGCTGGTGTATGTTGTTTTGACACAACACAATCTGCGAAGGATGACACGAGAGTTTTACTCTTAATACTCATCATATCAGCGCTTACAGTATATAGAGGTGTTAATGATTACTCGTTAATCAAATAATTACCGTTATGAATAAATCAGTGTGGACTGTGCTCCTAGAACTGTTTAAATAAAACAAACTGAGTAGGCAATGTGAGCATGTTGTCACACATCCACTCAGAAACAATTCTGCCAGTATGTCTGTCCAGCCAGAATTTGTCACATCATCTTGCAAAACTGGCTATAATTGATTATATATTGCTATTATAGTATGTACAATCACATTACTGTAGTTTCCTCTTTTTTTTTAAACAACCTTCCAAGTACTTCTTACAAATGTCAAAAACTTTAAATTGTAACTTTTTGTTTCATGGTCATTTAATATCAAAGTATTTACGCATGAAATCAGCTTTAGTTTCTCTCACTTGAGACGTCGTGGCATCGAATCCGCCGCTAACGGTGCCGTCACAGTCCTCGCATGAGAAATGCCTGTCTTTGTACACTGCACTGAGAAGACACAATAAGTCAGATGTTTGGGAAAAAAAAAAAACACGAAATGACAAAAGGACACGTTGAAATGTCAGCACATACCATCCTGAGTTCTTCATGGCGCCGAGGAGAACTTTCGCATAGGGATCTGATGGAGAAAGAAGGAATGATTACGTTGATTAAGCAAGAGTGGGTGATGATGATCTGTATGAGCACTAACTGAAAAGCCAGGAAACAAGACCTTTAACAACTAACTGATCAGCTTGCATTCTATTCTCCCTCAGTTTAGATGAAAACATGAAAAACAGCAGCATGCACATGTTTCATCCGGTGTGTTAAGTCAATTAGGGCATCTACTTTATTTCCATAAGAGGTCATGTCAAATAAACAAGTGTGAGTCAAAAATTATCCGCACTCTGGCTGTAGGAAATGTTTTAGAAAAGACAAATTCGTTTATTCTCGATATCATCTCGTCCCTTTTCATTACACTTGCATCTGTCAACATGCTTTTCGCATTTCTTCGTTAAGAAAAATGTTTGCGGCTGAGCTGAGCGCCACGAATGCACCGCGGTCTTCACTTCTTCATCAGTCAGCAAATAACCTTGAATTCAAACACTCAATGACTGAATAGTCGAAACACATACTTTATGGCTAAAAACAAACAAACAAACAATAATGTGTGGGAACCAGAGGCTTTTTAGCTAGCATTATTATATTGCAAACCTACCATCACATTTGGGGAGGAATGCCTGTGACATGCTCACAGTACATCTGTTACATTCATGTTACATTCACTGTGACGGAATGACCTGTGCAAACACCAGCTCGCGCGGATGTAGATAACGAGTCTAGACTTGACCAACTGAAGCAACCCCAGACCATAACACTGCCTCCAGAGGCTTTAATACAGTGAACACTATGCATGATGGCTTCTAAACAAATACGAAATGGTATCAAAAAGTCAAAAGACTAGTTTTGTAACATGTCAACAGATGGCAGCACATGGCTTCATGAACTTCATAAGTCAGTGTTCCAAAAGACATCGTCCTGTGTAACTGGTGTTATTCTGATCATGTGCGATACCACATCTGCTATTTCATCATGGACAAGTTGGAATGATAAACGAACGTGAAATACTCAGTGAAGCTGGGCAAATCTGCCACACTAATGTTTGACAAGTTTATGGCGTTTATTATCGTTTGATGTGTTTTGAGTGGCACACGCACTCAAAAGACATCAAGAGTGGAAGTACATCACTGGAAGACGATGACAGAGCAGGAAGACCTTCAATGAGCTCAACCCCCGAAAATGTTGAAACCATTCGGCAACTTGCGCAACGTTCTATTAGAATCACCATTAACATTTTCCTCAATCTACTACTACAAGCACTTCTGCACTACAGTCGTGGCCAAAAGTTTTGAGCATGACACAAATATTAGTTTTCACAAAGTTTGCTGCTAAACTGCTTTTAAGATCTTTGTTTCAGTTGTTTCTGTGATGTACTGAAATATAATTACAAGCACTTCATACATTTCAAAGGCTTTTATCGACAATTACATGACATTTATGCAAAGAGTCAGTATTTGCAGTGTTGGCGCTTCTTTTTCAGGACCTCAATCAACTTCTGGGCCAAATCCTGACTGATAGCAACCCATTCTTTCATCATCACTTCTTGGAGTTTGTCAGAATTAGTGGGTTTTTGTTTGTCCACCTGCCTCTTGAGGATTGACCACAAGTTCTCAATGGGATTAAGATCTGGGGAGTTTCCAGGCCATGGACTCAAAATTTCAACGTTTTGGTCCCTGAGCCACTTAGTTATCACTTTTGCCACTTGGTGCTCCATTGTGCTGGAAAATGCATTGTTCTTCACCAAACTGTTGTTGGATTGTTGGAAGAAGTTGTTGTTGGAGGGTGTTTTGGTACCATTCTTTATTCATGACTGTGTTTTGGGCTAAATTGTGAGTGAGCCCAATCGCTTGGATGAGAAGCAACCCCACACATGAATAGTCTCAGGATGCTTTACTGTTGGCATGACACAGGACTGATGGTAGCGCTCACCTTTACTTCTCCGGACAGCCTTTTTCCAGATGCCCCAAACAATCAGAAAGAGGCTTCATCCGAGAATATGACTTTGCCCCGGTCCTCAGCAGTCCATTCGCCATACTTTTTGCAGAAGATCAATCTGTCCCTGGTGTTTTTTTTTGGAGAGAAGTGGCTTCTTTGCTGCCCTGCTTGACACCAGGCCATCTTCCAAAAGTCTTCGCCTCATTGTGCGTGCAGATGCGCTCACACCTGCCTGCTGCCATTCCTGAGCAAGCTCTGCACTGGTGGCACTCCAATCCAGCAGCTGAATCCTCTTTAGGAGACGCCCTTTTTGGACACCCTGAAGCCTTCTTAACAAGAATTGAACCTCTTTCCTTGAAGTTCTTGATGATCCTATAAATTGTTGATTTATATGCAATCTTAGTAGGCACAATATCTTTGCCTGTGAAGCCCTTTTTATGCAACACAATGATGGCTGCACACGTTTCTTCGCAGGTCACCATGGTTAACAATGAAAGAACAAAGATTTCAAGCATCACCCTCCTTTTAACATGTCAAGTCTGCCATTCTAACCCAATCAGCCTGACATAATGATCTCCAGCCTTGTGCTCAACATTCTCACCTGAATTAACAAGACGATTACTGAAATGATCTCAGCAGGTCCTTTAATGACAGCAATGAAATGCAGTGGAAATTTTATTGCAAAGGACTATGCAATTCATCTGATCACTCTTCATAACATTCTGGAGTATATGCAAATTTCTATTATAAAAACTTAAGCAGCAACTTTTACAATTTCCAATATTTATGTAATTCTTAAAACTTTTGGCTACAACTGTACACAGGCCAGCCTTCACGCCCCATGTGCATCAGTAAACCCTGGCCACCATGACCCTGTCGCCAGTTCACCGGTTTTCCTTCCTTGGATTACTTTTGGTATGTCCTGACCTCTGCAGACCCGGAACATCCTACAACATCTGCAGTTTTGGAGTTGCTCTGACCCAGTCGTCTAGCCATCACAATCTGGTCCTTCTCACAGTAGATACACTTTTAGCATCCTGTTACGATGACGGCTGGAAATGGGTGGGACATATTAGACAACAAGTGATTCATTTTTCCAGGACGTTGATGTGTTTGAAGCAGATCAAATGGGGCAAGCATAGGGATTTGACTGACTTTGTCACTCTAATCTAGCTAAATTGTGATGTGATCATCTTGATCCCAATAACTTTTTCAGTTTATGTCACAGAAAGGTGATCTTGGGATCACTGGGAAACTCTTTCCACTGACAACAATTCAATTTATATAAAGTATAACCACCTTAATATAAGCTGATCACGTGCATCCTTCGCTCTATAATCTGCACTGATTTATTCACAGAACTGTCACACAGTCATCACTGAAGGCTAGGAGATTGCTTACTTGTCTCCACTGCGACATGCAGCATAATCTGACATTTGTGGTTGAAGGTGAACAAGCTTTCCCCAATCGAGCCTTTCTGGTACTTGCTCTTTTTTCTTTCCGGAAACAAATTGTAGCCATAATCGTCGTCCTGCTCTTTAGTCTGATCCATGTTCCTGTCTGTCTGTCTGTAGGTCACGTGATTACAGTAACAAGAGGTGTATAAGAGGCGACCGGGAACCTCACGCGTCCGCCATTTTGGATACGGAGAGGATGTGACGTACCGGAAGTAATAAAAGACGGAAGTAAAAAAAAAAACCTGTTTATTTGACAAACAAATCTGTGATTGCACTGAAAATTCTTCGTCAGGTATTCTTGTTTTAATTCAAAGATTGTTTCCTGATTTTTTGTTTTGCTCTTAAATAGGTTAATTTTTATTTTTTGAAAATTTACAGCAAGAAAAAGGATAAATATTGTACTGTATAATAAATGTCATTTTTTAAATAAACATATTTAATATTTAATAATAGTATACCCCCATCTTTCTTATATTATACTTTGACATACTTAGAAAGTATTAAGTTTTCAAAAAAATGTCAAAACTATTATAATGCTACATTTATTCGTGATAACATTTTAGGTTCTGCTTCTAACGCTCCTTTATATATATTTTTTATTTTTGTCTTTTAGGTGTAATTATGTCAATTTTAAAATGTAGTTGCAATGATAACACAACACACACTAATGAAACTGCTTCTTTTCGTTAGTTAGTTAGTTTATTTAACAGATTTTTTTTTTACGTATACAGATGTGTGTACTTATGACTTATAACCTGACAAAAGAAACATGCCATGAAGGTTACTGGGAGGGTATATAATTTAATATAGACTAAAAAAAAACCTTAATTTATGGACATAAAATAAGGTCAAAATCATAAGTTTTTTTTTTTTTTCATAAAGATCAAAGGTCTGTGAAATTTACCATTTGCTTGTGATTGATATGAGCAACAGCTGTAATTTCCTGATGAGCCACTAGGAGGCAGCAGCTATTTGCAAAACACTAAATTTTTCAACGTTGGCTTGGTTGTGTTTTATATTCACTATTATATAAATTTGAGGTAATGTTGTACATTGATAATAATAATCAGAATTTTCTACCTTATAAGGTAAATTATTTGGATACTAGCTTTTACAGTGCATTATGGGATTTCATGAGTGAAAGGAATACAGGCTTTCTTTGTTCTAATGTAATTTCATTCCTAATGCCAGTGTGCTGCAGTGTTAAATCAAACTCTGTTTAAGAATGTCAGTTGGTGGTGTAATGTTACAAGCTATGAATGTTTTTCCGTCACTTTCCTTAGTACGCAAATATTTTAGATTTTTCACTGAAAGGTGATCTGTTCAATTATAATATCTAGAAATTAAATTTTTTAATTTTTTTACAGTTTCCTAGTAGTGATTAGCACTGTCGCCTTGCACCTCAGGATCAATTCCCGCCTCACTTCCCTATGCTTGGGTTTCCTCTGGGTGCTCTGGTTTCCTCCCACAGTCCAAAGTCATGCAGATTAGCGTAACTGGGGTTCCAAAATTCAATGTTTTGTGTGAATGCATGTGTGAATGTTGACTGGAGGTCCTAAAATGGGAATAAATACAACGGTCACCATCGGCATCCCCAGTTGGACTACAGAGGTTTCTAGATGGATGAATGGATGGAAGGATGAGGTAGTAGTAGTGGTGGTGCACTTAACCACAACCAAGCCAACATTGAGGTAAAGCATTATTGGAGCTACATTAATGATTCATTTAGATTATTCAACTTCAAGTTTCTAATTTACAATAGCTTTGATTATTGTGGCTTCCTAGGAAAGCCATTGTTTTACACACACACAGACTTCTCTTACTTACCCCTTAAGATTGGTATGACATTTGGTGCGTTTTCCTAAAAAGAGCATGTTTAAGAATTATAAATATGAGCAATTTGTATCACAAATACTGTACTTATTTTTCTTCCTTGCACAGGCGTTGCTTGCCAATTTGACTCATCACACAGTACAGTTCTTGAGCAATTATTATTTTCAGCAATTATGTAGAATCCTCCTGCTAATGATATTTCATTTTAATTAAACGATTAGCATAGCAAACACCGGACTGCTCCGGAGGAAGCGAATGTGTTTTTCTCACTCTGTTAGTCGAATGACGGCTAATGAATTCCCCTGTCTGATATCCTTGAACAAGTTTCATATAGTGGATAATATTAATAATTCATTTCATTTACTTTATAATTAGCCAACACGTCTTCAGCAAAACTATATTCAGTCTGCAGAAAGATAAAATATGAAAAATCCATATGATCTGAAAATAGCATAAAAAATGACTATTATATTCGAAAAGTAGATAGAACAAGCACTTTTGAGAGAAAAAAGGCTTATGTAGCAATATTGCTCATAGTTATTGATATGACCAGCCCTAGTGCAGTTTTCTGTATTGCAATGAATATATATATATATATACACATATGTTTTTAGGATACCTTCTGTAAAGCTCTCATGTGATTAAAAAAAATCACTTTGCACATTTCTTGACATGCAAACTGTGTCTGTGGTAAGTTGTAACTTACTTCCTTAAATAGGACAAGGACAGAGTTGAGATCATTACCTACTAATCTCAAAAGGTTATTCTAAATATTCTATCAGCTCCCAGTGGTCCGAAAAGGCACAGGGATCACGAGGAAAGAGAGAACAGTTGTCCCTTCTGATCCTTATAAAGTTACCCTCTGGCTTCTCGGTCATGCATTACGTTTGCTGGCCTCAGGCTGATCCAGGCACATGAACCTGAATGACTCAGATTAAGAACATTTCGGCAAGGACAGCACACCAAAATAAAGAGACTAAAGAGTGTCAGAGCTGTTATTTCAAGATTCAAAGAACTTTATTAATCCCCAAGGGGAAATTGCTTATTCCCGGTTACAGTTGCTCACCCTTGCTATCAAGTAAAGTAAAAAAACAGCATATTGATAAAATATAAAGTGTCCTCAAACAGTAAATACCATATTGCACACTACGTTAATACAATATTGCACAATAAACTAGTATATATATATATATATATATATGTATATGTATGTAATCCTGTATTATTATATGTAATATTGTCTTACATAATTTATTGCGATATGATAGTATATGTAGTATATGATACTACAATTGTCATAAAATTAATACAGGTAAGTATTATTGTTCTATTATGTTATGTACATAACTGTTATGTTATGTTAACAGTGTCTCAACAGTTAATCTACGTATATTATTAGTCAAAGCTCTCTGAAATAACATTGCATTTATCTTATGTATGGGCGTTGTATGGCCTCTAGGGACCTGAATGCCCTCATATAAGAATTATTTTCTTGCAAATACACCATCTATATATCTAAGAACCCTTACTTTGTACCAACAGGTATATACAGTTTCACATATCTGTGCTTTATTTGAGTAATTTTTCAGTCAAAATTCACCTTGCATCGCCAGGGTCCGCGTTCGATTCCCAGCCAGACTCGATTCCCGTCTCTGTGTGCATGGACTTTGCATGTTCTCCCCGTGCTTGTTGGGTTTCCTCCAGTTTCCTTCCACAGTCCAAAGACATGCAGATTAGACTAACTGACGTTTGCAAATTGCTCGTAGTGTGTATGTGTGTGCCCTGCGATGGATTGGCACCCTGTCCAAATCCTAAATACAGGATAAAGCTGTATAGATGATGCGTGAGTGAGAATTATCAGATGCTAGTAAAGTGCAACAGTGAGATGAACTTGCAGTGCACACAAAAGTAGAGTCTGGATCTCGGGAGGTTATGGCAGATTGGCAGTGCAGGATTTGATCTCACAACCTTCTGATAAGTAGTCCAACACCTAAACCACTGAGACACCAAGGAGGTAAAAAGGGAACATCAGTGGATATGGAAGATGTACCTGCAAATCTAGAAGTGTGACTTGTAAACTCTTTCACGAAGCCCGCCTTTAGATTCTACTCTGGCTTTTGATTACTAAAGCATGCTACCATCAGCGTGTATGTTATTCCTTGCCGAGCTCTTTGACTCCCCCAGATCGGTGATTTGCATGGTCATTAACTGTAACACGACTGAAATCCACAGGGGGTTCATTAGTGGGGATGGTGGCCTTCTTACGCCTCCCACAAATCAACTTTTTGACCTCTCTGTCTCATTATCTATAGAGATGTAAGGGACCAGTGACTGCGAGGCACCAGTGCACAGGGCACAGCTCTTATTCCTAATCAGCTTTTGTATCAAAGTGTTTTGTTCCCAAGGACTTACAGCAATTAAAAGTTACTAGTAGAAAAAAAAAATCAAGAATACACTAATGATTTATAATGTGGTGAAGCAAACCTGTTCCCTGCTTACTGTAGTCAGTTTAAAATATATGGCTTTAAATCCTTTATATTTCGGCAAGTCGGATGTTTTGTTTGCTTTTATGTAATAGGTGACATGATTAAATCTCTTTTGAACACATTACGTATGTTTGTGTAGGTGAGAGCAAGATAGAGAGTGGGAGGAAGAGATTTTTTTGTTTTCTTTTGCAGTTTCATCTGCTAAGATGATAAGTCTGACTTATCATCTCATTATTGTGTGACTGTTTGTTCTTGTGCCTTTGATCTTTGTAGTTCTCCTTTACTCACTCTCTAACTCACTCCTGTATTTATTCAAGCACAATTCTTTCAGTCACTCACTAATGCATTTACATTCATGCACACACTCGAGTACACTAAAAAAGCAATCATTCATACGTTAATATATTCAAATTCGAGGCGGAATTTACTCGAAAGTAAAATATGTAAATTAAACAACAATAAATGAAGGTAAAACATAAATATAATTAACTACATCATTTTTATTAAGTAGACATAATATTAATATGCTAAAGCTACATGAGGTCAAAATCATTGATTTGCTTCTACTGTACATGCAATATATAAATAGGTGACATGTAATAGTTTTTAATAATACATGGTTTTGCCAGCAGGGGACAGTAAAGAGACACTTCTCCATTTAGTTATTCAAACTACCTCAACACTGGATGGATGCATGGATAGATAGATATTTTCTTTATTGTCATTGCATAGTACAGGTACTCAGCAAAGAAATGCAGTTTAGCATCCACCAGAAGGGCAAATAGTAGTGTGTATATACATCAGTGCAAATATTGGCAAGGTGAATGGGTAAAAAAGGATTATATATATAGTGCCGCTTTATATTTGCCTTTTCCTGATTTTTTTTCATTGCATATATGTCAGACTTAAGTTATTTAGATCATTAAACAATTTTTAATATTACACAAAAATAATCCAAGTAAATACAAAATGCAGTTTTTAAATTATGATTTTACTCATGAAGGGGAAAGGGAAAAAAGCTGTCCAACCCTACCCGGTCCTATTTTTAGTGAAAAAGTAAGTGCCTATCCTTGCTAAATCATGAAGGAACTGTGATTTTTGGAATGCCGAATTATCACCCAGCTCTGACTACTGCCAGACCTGTTGAATCAGGAAAACACTTAAACATGACTTGTCTGACAACGTGAAACATGCTAAAAAATCTATAAAAATCCACACAATCTAAAGAAATCCAAGGGGACAAATTGAGTAGGATATATACGTGTATTATTATTTGTATACATACAGTTTATACTGTACATGTAATACACAAACAAATCAAATGGTCTTGCAAGACATTATCAATTAGAAATCATCAGCATGTTGAATAGAAGAGCAAAAGCGATATACAGGGAGTGTTTTCCCTGCCAATATTACTTAGGTGTCGATGTCCAAACTGGTAGACCAAAACACATGTAGACATAGCAACTAGTGGCTAATTCATAAGCGTGGTAGAAAAGGGGCATCAACTAGAAACGGGAAACAAGAAGCCTTAGCATATTTTGACATCAGCACTATTAAAACTGCATTATCAGAGCGATGACGTCATTGTCATGTTCTCATCGTGCTGATGTCATAGTGCTTGGTCCTTAGGAAGTAAAAACTAGAGTTGCCCACGAAAAGACACCAAAAGTTACAAAATGAGTTGCTCACAAAAAGTCTAAAACTCATCGAGGATTCTGTTTGGAAGCTGCAAATTTATGCTCGAGTATTAAAAGCGTTACATTTTAAATAATCTTTATGTATAAACTAAGGGCATTGGCGGCTCACTGGTAGGTTTCTCATCTGGCCAGATTAAATTCCTACCCAAACCCAAGCAACTGGATGCAGTACCGGTCCCAAGTCCGGAAAAAAAGGGAAGGGTTGCAAGGACGGAGATCCAGTGTAAAAACTGTGCCATGTTGTGTGCGGATCAGATGGTCCGCCGTGGCGACCTCTTGACAAGAGCTGCCGAAAGACAGACAAGAACAACATTTATGCATAAACTATGCATTTCTAAAATTAGTAATCCATGAAAAGTGACACGTGGTTTCTCTTTACGGCAGAAAGTAAAAGGTTGATGTCCATTAAGGCTTCCACATTCGTGTGCTCGCTTGTTCTACCATGTGTTTTTCTGTATTCGTTACAATCTAATTTCAACATTTTTAACTTCCTCAACAGTGAAGAACACATGCTGAGGTATGGAGACGTTATTGTTGAGGATACAACAGTTGCCAAGAAGAGCCAATTAAAATGCATCATAATTAACTGCAAGAACATAATAATACCTCATGAGGTGTGTAATAACTGTCCGCTTCAGTTCATTTAACATTGATATAACAGTTGAATCTGAATACATTTGCCAGCACATGGAGAGAAGCATCACCTGATATAGAAGCTTGTTTGAGGTCTTATTACTTTTATTTCCTCTAATTACATTTGTAATTTGCCCTGTAATTACAGATCTTTCCAGCACATTCCCTTAGATCCCCCCCCCCCACTGAAGATCTAAGCTGAACTTCAAACACGCAATTGCTCATTAAGGTGGAAGCTGCAAGTGCTAAAAATAAAGACAAATTCAAAACAAAGCTATTACAGGAGTGGTTTTAATCTCATCTCATTTCAAATTGTTTATACGGAGGAACTGGAGGAACATTCTTCCCATGAAAGTAAGTCCATGCCGTAGAAAGGCTGCGCAGATGATATACACTTTACTAAAGTTTTTTTTTTTAGGAACTTTATACTAGTACTGGGTAGGGCATTATTTGCTCTCCAAACAACCTTAATTCTTCATGGCATGGATTCCACAAGATGTTGGAAAAGTGCCTCTGAGATTCTGGTCCATGTTGACATGATGGTGGATTCTCATGCAGCAAATCATCCCAAAAGTGGTCGACTGCATTTACTGTAGATATGTCGACTAAGAAGGCACTTGAAGAACAATCAACTCATTGCTATGTTAATGGAGCCGTTTCGCTTTGTGACACGGTGCATTACCATAATGGAAATTGCCATTAGAAGTTGTTCAATTGTGGCCATGAATTGATGCACATGTTTAGCAACAGTACTTGAAAAGGTTGTGAAATTCCAGCAATGATTGATATTAATGAGACCAAAGTGTCTAAAAAAAAAAAAAAACCTTCCCCATTACACCACCTCCACCAGCCTGGACTGTCCACACCAGGCAAGCTGAGTCTATATATCCATCATGCTGGTACCAAATTCATAACCCTACCATCTCTGTCAGACCAGGCTATGCTTCTCCAATTTTACTTTTCTTTTTTTGTCTAAAGGTATAAATCCTGACATGGTCTTCTGCTGCTGTCAACATGACATGTTGGACATTCTGAAATGCTGCTCACCACCAATTTCTGCTCACCAAAACTGCATAGACTGGTAGTACCGGTCTGTCCATTTTCCACTGACCTTTCTCATCAACAAAGTGTTTTTTGTCTGCAGAACTGATGGTCACTGGATGTTTTTTTCCTTATTTAAACTCTTTAGAAAAACCCTAGAGACTGTTCCAAATGAAAATGTCACAAAGTCAGCGGTTATAGAAACACTCAATCCAGCAGGTCTGGCACCAAAAATGAAAATCACAGAGATCACATTTATTCACTATTCTGATGTTTAATATGAACGTGACTTGAAGCTGCTTGCTTGTACTTCCATGTGTGATTTTATGTTTTCTGCTGACAGCACATGATTAGCCGACTAGAAAGTTGTATATGTTGAATAAACTGATGTACAGGTACAGTATGCAAAGTTAAATAATTAGCTGTACAAATGTTTCTCAAGGTGGCACAGTGGTGTAGCGGTTAGCACTGTCGTCTTGCACCTCCAGGTTCTGGGTTCAATTACCACATCAGGTCTATGTGTATGGAGTTTGCATGTTCTCCCCGTGCCTGGTGGGCTTCCTTTGACAGTCCAAAGACATGCAGATTAGGTTAACTGGCATTCCCATATTGCCTGTAGTGTGTGTATGTGTGTGTCCTGCGATGGATCAATACCCCATCCAGTTAACTTCTCTTGCCCTAAGTATCCTGGGATAGGCTCCAGACCCCCCACGACCCTGCATATGAGGAGACAAATGTTCCTTATAAAAATGCTCAGGCAATTTAGACAATAGTTAACTTTGACTAATTGGATTGGTAAGAAATAAAACGAGACAGATGATTTACGTATAAAAGCCGTGTAAATGTGATTTATGAGTCTCAAGACTATATTTCAGAATACCCATTGAAAAGTCTTTTCTTAAATATTGTCTTGGTGTTTTTGTTATGAAAATTGTTCTGCGCTCATTTTGGATGTCCTTTAAAGAAAAGTAAAATCCTTGCACTCTGCCATAGTGAATTTCATTTCATGGTTGAAAGAGTGCATCCAGTGCATATGTTCTTAAAGATGTATTGCACACATACAGAGGAATGGGATGAACTTGGAGGAAAAGCTTTCCAGAGACCGCTCTCATACTTGTCATACTCTCTATCTATCATTATGCTATAACGTCCTTCTATGAAGTTTTAGATGTTTTGAGAAACAATTATTTGTTATATTATATGTTTTATACATTACTTATATACAGTATATGTTAAGAATAGGTAGAAAGTCAAATAGTGTTACATGATACTCTAATTTTTACTAGCATGAGTACCCGAAGAGTTTTTATTAATAGCTCAGGTAGATGTCCAAGTACTGCAAAAGTTTCATTAAGTTCTGTCTAGCAGTCGATTTAAGTCGCGCCTACATTTTGATGCACGCACAGTATGCTGTCAAAACTTATCATTTATAATCTGGCACAGAGCTGCGCGTAACTTCTCTTCTACTCAACATTTTGATTTCATTTATGTTGCAGGTTTAACTTCAGGCAAATACTTACAGAATAACAAAGTTTCATTAAATTCTGTTCAGCCAGGTTTGTGTGATGCTGTGACACAAGCTGACCGGACAGACATACAGACATACAGAGTACTGGTTTCAGGGTTCTTGAATGCATGCAATGTAAAGATGTTATTGAAAGGGTGAGTTCTGACCAATATTTTATTTATTTAGATTTGGCACATGTATCTCACTGATCTATTAACATTTCCTCGAACCAGTATAGCGTACAAGCATTGAAATAGGAAATCAAAGTTCTACTCTGTACATGGCTGCTAACCTCAGGAACACCTTAATGCATATTCTGATGCAAAAGCGAAATAAAACAGTATCCTGCTACACCTTTTTCCTCAAGCATAAAGAAGACAACTAGTTAAATACTTTTAATATAATAAAAATAAAAAAATAAGTGGCTAACTTGTGAGAATTGATAGTCATTCAACCTCCACTGTACTGAGATTTAATGACTTTGTATTGCAATATGTTATAGAATTTCACGTTTATTGCACTTATATATTTTCATCCTGTTTCACTCCAATAGACAACCCATTTTGGTGTCCAAGATAAATAATATGCTCAGTATCTGTACACAGTGTCTTACCTAACCTAGATTAAAGCAGACATTTTTCTGAAGAAACCCAAGCTGTGCTCTTAGCAATAATTGCACTAGTTTGTTTGGGGCTAGGAAGGGAAAAAGGGAACGGGAAAGAAAGGTCATCACAGCTCATTTACAGTGGAGAGGTGAGTCAGTTTGACTTTCTAAATGCTAATTCGCCAGTGTTATTAGATTGGCTGCAGATTCGAAACCCTAACGAGTAGACTTCTCTTAAAGCGTTTGAGGAAATTCGTCACCGCAAGCAATTTACGTTTTGAAAGAAATTTAAGTAAATAGACTAAGCCTGAGGAGTTATTACTTAAAGCCAGTGATGTTTCCATTATACCTTATGTGACAGAACATTGAAATGCTTTATACATACTGTACATCCAAGCTCGATAGAAAGCAGAGTCAGTCATGATCCAGCATCTCTGGAGCAGATAGGGGCTTTGATCTCTTGACCTTCTGGTTAGTAAAACAGCACCTTAATCATTGAGCCACCGCTATGTCTCCCTTATTTTTTGGATTTCGCATATGTACAGATACACAGATATATGCCGTTAAAACAGCATAGATCAATGACAATTAAAACAAGTAGAACAAACGTAATCATTACTTATATAAAGTGTAAGTTTTATCACTACCAAATACATGAATGACATCTCAAAATGAGCACATTATTGTTATTTGTTGGTCGTAGAAACAAACGAAAACAACCATAAAAACACATGATGGGGTGTGTCTGTGCTGTTTCTTTGCATATGTGACCCATTTTAAAGTTTTTATTTTGGGTATTTGGTTACAAAGAACTAAAATTTGGTTCGTATTGCCTATTCTATGCTGAACAAAAAAAACGGGTATGTCACTTTATACTGCACAATCCATGTATATGATTATTAAAAATAAAGAAATAAATAATAATAAATACATAATAATAAAAATAATAATAACAATGGCTAAAATGCTCAAAATTATAAGTTGATTGAACTTAAACATACTAGTGCAATTAGACAATAACTGTATAATAGTACAATAAACTAAGACTGTAAAAGTAATAATATATAAATATTGCAGAGTTTTTTTAAGTTGTTTGCATTGAATCAAATTCCATACAGCAGTATGCTCTAAACAAGAAATATCATCAGAAATATAGTTATAGAAAAATAATTTTATACAAGCATTATTACAGTGGTAATAACTCCCTTTTAATTCAGGGAAATCATGAATGTTTAATATTCACTGATGTGCATCATGCACAACCCAAACTTCAGAACAAAAAACCTGAGTAATGAACTCTTTACCAAACCTTTCTTCTAATTCATAGCCTACGGTCAGGGGTTGCCTTGCCCTTTTCTCTCTTTACTGGTTTCGGAGTCATTCAAGATGTTTAAATCCACATAAATGAGCACGTCTCTGATTCACCGAGCAGCCATCTTTGCCTCGGCGAGCATTTATCGAGTCACCCCCACCCCTGCTCTTTAAACTCGCAGCCTCTTTAAAAACCACTTCTGATGGAAAATGCAGATGTTTGCAAGTTTGCTTCGTAAGCGTATGGGATTGGTTTAGAAGGAATGCTTGTCAGGAGGAGAACAGTTGGAAAGTGAAAGGCACGAAGGCTGGAAAAGAGCAGAGGCTTAAAAGAGAGGTCAAGAGGAAGAAAGTGAAGAAAAAAGGAAATTATTCAATCTGGGTTTATGATTTCTTGACATTCAGTCTTGCTCGGTGACTCAGGACATCACTTACATGTAATCTCCGCATAAAAATAAATAATGGTAATAATTTGTTTGTTTATGTAAATAGAATTATGTATGTGTGCAAGCGTAATTCATTTTAGTAAAATTATATATAATATTAATATGCAAAAGGTACACAAGGCCTAAATCTTTATTTATTTATTTATTTATTTATTTGTGTACATTTGAAAATCAGACTTGGAGATCAAGATTTACAATAACATGCTAAATCTAGTTATAGATTTAGCACCTGTAATAAAATTTTCACCTGTTTATGTATGTGTATTTTGGCCATTATTTATCCAACATAAATAAATAAATAAATAAATAAATAAATAAATAAACTTTTTAAGTTATATTTGCTACGAATAGGTATAGAGTTAAATAGTGTCAGATAATGCTCATATTTATTATTTTGCACATGTATTGCACTGATTTATTACATTTTCCTGGACCAGTGGAGCATTGACATAAAAAATATTTATACCCTGGACTAAAGAACTCAAGAACACCTGGTTGCATTCTATGATGCAAAAATAACACATACACTTTTTTCTGTAAGTATGAAAAATCAATGAGAAAAAAAGTTGAATAGCCTGGATGTTTCTTTTCCTCCTCGACCCAGAGAACATGTCAGCTGTTGCTTCAAACGTTGCATCGTCAGATGACAAAACACGTTTCCAGGGTGCTACTGTCCATCTCAGATGCGACAGAGATCAGAGAAGTCTTTGGCGCCTCCAAGGATTAGGACTTTACTTGAAACGTAATTAAATGTTTATTATGACATAATTGGTTTGAAAAGGCATAATATTTAATGCCAATGAATCATCTGGTGGATTCATTTTAAGCATAGCATATCTCAACCAAATGGTAGAGATGGCTTGGTCAGGTTAAGTTTAACACATTTTTTAAACAGACATAATACAGTTATTGTTGTATAAAAGCAATAATCACAATATCACCAGAGCTGCAATGCCTTCAGTACTTGGGCTGCACCCTCATGCCTACAACCGCATCACAGTCGTCCTGATATTCAGTACAACAGCACTCCTTCTCACATGTTATTGTGTATGGCTTCTTTAAGCATTAAGTTGCATTTGTAAATTCAGGTGTTAATGGTGGGGGAAAAAAGCACACACACACACACACACACACATTAGCCAGCATATTAAAGTAATAAATAAAAAAGATCGAAATCATGGCAGCAAAATGTCCCTACAGCATAATAGAGCCACTGTGTTTTTTGTCCATGTTAATCTTGGATATCGCCTTGAATCATAATTTATCACAATACAGTTACCAAATTTCTGTGTCATCCACATGCTATCATATTATAACTACATTATGGTAGCTATAACTAGAGTCCCAGAGATGTATCCCTTTATGTAGAACTCGACACCTTTTTGGACAAACATTCCAAGTATGAGCGCTGTACCAAGCTTGAACGCCTCAGTGTGTTTTCTTTTCCTATACTGTTCATGTAAAGTTACACTGCCAGTCTTTGTGGGTGTTAGAACAATCAAACTGTGGTACGATGATTAAAAATGGGTGTTTGACTGCTGCAATATGGTGAGCATGTGTGTTCGCGCCCCGGTAATTACAACACTTCGAAAGCCACGGAATCTGTCCTTTTGAAGTGCGGCTCTCCGAGTCCACTTTGAAGATTCATCTGGAATCAAAGGCAAAAAATAGCACAAGAGAAACTCACACACACAAAAAATAAATATAGAAATGTAACACATTTAGAATAATCTTAGGATCTTGGTCTTGAAGGTTGTGTACAGGATTCTCGTTCTCTGAGAGCAGGATGGTGTGCTGTAGTGTAGAGTTGTGTAATGTTGTGTGTTAGCGTGGTCGCTGTACAGTTGGTGTGTAATGAAAGTTACAAGACTTTGTGCTCATTTGGAGTTTATGGGGCATGCAGGTTTAATGGGGTCACTATTTGAGCTGCACACACACACACGCACGCACGCACGCACACACACACACAGTAATTACTAAATGGATGATTATTCTTCATTAAAAAACTTCAGTCCAGACGAAATTGTCAGGTTCTTATTCTCTCTGTTTTCTTTTTGTCAAAGTCAAGTAAGAAGTTTTGTTTAAAAGCTCCAACTTGGATATTGGTTATAAGCAAAAAACAGAGCGAGGCCCATAATATCTAGGGCTTGAGGTTTTATGCAGAGTTTACTACTCCGTAAATTAACAGTATTCAAGCCAAAATGTATAACTGTTTCTGGATAGAATAAAATAGGTTAACTGTGAAGTTTTGCCAGTTAAATTGACTTACATTCATCAGCATATTCTGTCAATAAACTAATATTTATATGTATTTCAGGCTTATCTAATGATAGAAACAATTAGTTAAAGGGGAAAATATAATTAAATGGCATTTATACATTTAACCCTACTTCATTTAATTAAAACGTAAGAGGCACAGAACTGTTCCAGGAACACAGAGTAGGTCAAAGACAATGGCCTTATATGGAAGCCTTTGCGATGTGTGTTAATAAGAAGGCTTCAGACATCAAACTGTGCATTTGAGTTTCGGATATGTCAGGTAGAGCAAAAATGTCATTGTTTTTAGGACGTCACTAAAATGTTGAATCCTCAAAATGAGCAGACATAGAAACAACCGAAAAAACAACCAGAAAAGTGCTCAGTCATCTTTGTATAGTTGATTAACATGAAATAAAATTTCAGTTCATCATGCTGCCTATACAGTGCTGATAAAAAGCATATGTCACTCCTGAGGCCTATAACTTACTCTTTCGGCTGCTCCCGTCAAGCAGACCCGTCAGATGGTCCCATAGCAGACCATCTGATCCGCACACAACTTTTGGCACAGGTTTTTATGCCGGATGCCCTTCCTGAGGCAACCCTACCATTTTTTTTCCGGTCTTGGGACTGGCACTGCATGCAGTGGCTGGGTAGTATGGGGTGTGGCAACCACTGACAGTGGGGCTTGAACTTAGATCCCCAAACCAACAACCTAGAGCAAAAAGAACAGCAAAAAAAATGCTGTGAGTTTTAATGGTGACAAAATTAAAATTAGTTAATTTTCATAAACATATGTATGTAGATAATTGGGTCAACTTCATTATTATAATGTTCAAAATTAGGTATCTTTCAAATGGCCAACATCTTGAGCATCAGTGTCTATTTCCAAGATTTTATGTAAAATTGTATGAATAACAAACAAGCAAAAAATCCAGCATGTTTTAATTTTAATTCATTCAAAGGACAACATAAGGTACAACCCCAGTTCTCCAAAGTTGAGATGCTATGGAAATTGGCGATAAAGCCAAAAAGGAGTCATCTGTAAAATCTTTTCACCTTGTACTATATTAAAAACACTACAGCAGCATATTATTTGATGATTTTCCATGTGAATTTAATTGTTTGTTGGAAATATGTACTCATTTCAAATCTGGTGGCTGCAAAGTCCTCCAAGAAAGTTGGGACAGTTGATTGTTTACCGATGTGTAACATCGCCGTTTCTGTTAATAACTCTTTTTAAGCATTTGGACACTGAAAAAACCAGTTGGATAAGTCAGCGGGAGTTTCCCCGTTCTTCCATTATTTAGGTCTTTAGCTGTGCAATTGTACAGGGTCTTCATTGCCATATTTTGCACTTCATAATGCACAACACATTCTCAATTGGAGCAGGCGGACCAGTCTAGCACCCGTACTCTGTGTTTAGCAGCCATGCGAGAGTAATCTGAGCAGAAAGCGGTTTGGCGTTGTCATGCTGGAAAATACAGGGATGTCTGAAAAAGATGGCAGCATATGTTGTTCCAACAAGAACATATTTTTCTGCATTCACATATGCAGTTTACCCATGCCACTGGCACTGGCTCACCTCCATACCTTGACTGATGTTGGCGTTTGGACCTGACGCTGAACAGCTTGGATGGTCCTTTTCCGCTTTGACCCAGAGAACATGTCAGCTGTTGCTTCAAACGTTGAATCGTCAGATGACAAAACCAGGGTGCTACTGTCCATCTCAGACGAGACAGAACCCAAAGAAGACTTTGATGCCTACAAGCACTAGGACTTTATGTGAAATGTAAATAAATGTTTATTATGACATAATTGGTTTAAAAAAGCATGATATTTAAAGCCAATGAATCATCTGGGGGATTCATTTTTAGCATAGCATATCTCAACCAAATGGTAGAGATGGCCTGATCAGCTTAAGATAAACATATTTTTCAAACATAATACAGGTACGCAATAATCCCAATGTCACCAGGGCTGCGATGCCTTCAGTACTTGGGCTGTGCCCTCATGCCTACAGCCGCATCAAAGTCGTGCTGATATTGAGTACAACAGCACTCCTCCTTACGTGATATTGTGTATGGCTTTGTTAAGCATTAAGTTGCATTTGTAAATTCAGGTTTTAATGGAGGATAAAAAAAGCACACACGCATACACAAAGGTTTACCAAAATGTTCCAGAGGGCACATCATGAGAATCCACACATCATGATATCCACTATGACGTTTTTTAAGGCAGCGATGTCTGAGGGATCAGCGATCATGTGTATTCAGAAGTGGTTTGAGATTTGATGGCTTTCCTTTCAATTTCTTGAAGATATTATGTTCTAACATTGGGGAATGTTGTCCTGCAAGAATTGTATAATTTGCTGGTGTATCTGTTGGCAAATTGTTGAGCCTTGCTCTTGAGGGACTAGGCCATTATTCGAAATGTAATTAAATGTTTATTAAGACATAATTGGCTCCCCTGTTTAACAGCATTTTTTTCTCATCACTTTAGGACCACCTTGGTCCCAACTTTTTTGGAAGATGTTGCAATCACCAGATTTGAAAGGAGCGCCTGTTTTTAACAAATGATTAGATTCCCCTGGTATGGTAGTGTTTTGAATACAGGAAAGAGTGAAGAGACTTCACAGATGACTCCTTTTTGTTCGCAACCTTTTTGGAATTTGGGTTGTATGATGAAATTTGGGCAAGCAAACAGACACTGCAATCAAAGAACTCGCATTTAAATATGCACCGATCTCCAAAATGTTTTCTCACATCATCTTTAATGGCTTACTGTCACCATAGCTTATGACAAATGTAAATAATAATGTGAGTGCAGAACAAAGAACATGTGGACACATCAGTTGACTACTTATGAGAAGAAAAAGTTGTCTAATCAGATAAATCTGTTGCTGATGAAAGGATCAACATTTGGTGCAAGCAGAATGAGACCACAAGGCATCCAGTTTTATGGTAAGATGATGTCCTGGTTTGCATATGAACATTGTTCATCACCAAGTTTATCTCAACACCCGGATGAGCGCTTGCAGCACTATAATGCATCATGTCACACAGCATGTATTATATGGTCAATAAATGGTTTTAGGTACATAAATGTGGGTTTCATTGAACTGTACTACACTTCCTCGGTTAACCATCTTAATGATGTGGTGGAAAGGATTTTTTAACTGTACAACCATCGTATTTGCATAAAATAAGATTATTTAATGTGCTAATTCATTGTCAGTAATTCTTATCATACAACATTGATGTACAACACATCCAGCACAATTTATAAGCTTCTTCCAAATGGTTGAGATGTCACTTCTTAACAATACATTTAAATATATCATCAAAATATCAATAATAATGATTAGAATAATAATGTTATATTAATGGTGGAAAATGTCTTGAAGCATTCACTCCACTTTATCACTTGTGGTATGCTACAAAATAATCAAAAGGGCATAATATTTAAAGCCAATTAATCAGCTGGTGGATTTTCAGCATAGCATACCTCAACCAAGTGGTAGAGATGGCATAATCAGGTTAAGCTCAACACATTTTTCAAACAGACACAATTCACATTTCAGGTTGTACTGAATATCAGCACTGCTGTGATAACTTCAGTTCTTGGGCTGTGCCCTCATGCCTACAACTGCATCACAGCCTTGCTGATATTCAGTACAACAGCACTCCTTCTCATGTGATATTGTGTAAGGAATTAATATTAGCAGCACTGACAAAAAATTCTACAGAACATTGATTAAGGAAATCGTACAAGCAGAAAACATATTAAAGAATGTCTTTAGTTAGGACGTGTCAGATACTAAAACTTTTTTATTTATTTTGTGTGAACTTTTTTCATTGTATATTAACTTGTGTGTTTATACCCATTAATTCATGTTTGAATGTATAGTGTAGAAACAGATCTATCTATCTATCTATCTATCTATCTATCTATCTATCTATCTATCTATCTATCTATCTATCTATCTATCTAGTTATTCATTTATATGTTAACTTTAATTGAACACTTAATGTATGTGACAAAGAAGCAGTCCTACATTGATTCATAGATGTTTACAGTACATATGATTGCACATAGACTTCCAAAAGGAAAAAAGGACACCGATTTTGTTCCAAACGTGAAATTTGGAAGCGCTAAACACATTTTGAGCCTGGCCCGACCCCAAATAAATGGAACTGCCAGAAGTTTTGACAGGCCAGCAATGTATCTGCTTTGTTTCTCTCCATTTGTGCTTTGAACACCAGGTTTGGTAACAATTATTGGCCCCCAAATCCATTAGAATAATGAGAGTCATTCAGTGCAAGATTGATGTCACATCTCTCACTCACACACA